>JARYGA010022707.1:0-20582 GCA_030545235.1 Helianthus tuberosus | reverse complement strand
GTTTAAGTTCTTAATTCACCTAATTCGTATCCTGAATCAGTTGAACTTTGTGTGAAAATTTAAGTGGATCAGTATATCGATAATCTAAGTGAATTGTTTAATTCTTAATGTGTAACTAAGCTCAACGGTACTTGTGACTTGTTAAAAACTGATATGATCCTCTAACGCAAACTCAAACAAAAATAGTGTCTGTAAATATGTTTGTACATATTTCGTTATTGCTTTATATTTTCAGAAAATACAAAAAGTTTTTTGATTCTGCTTTATTTTCGACAACTGATGTTTGAGATGCTGAGTTTCAAAATCTAAGTAAGCTGATTGTGTTTCTGAAAATAAAACAAGTTCATTAATTTGAAACTTGAAACCTTTTATAAAAAATCAAAAACAGTTTGTGATATCTCCAAGGTCATTAGTTTGGACTTGGATGATTAACTGTGAGGGATTTTGGATACTTAACATTGCCAAATCTGTAAAGATTGTTGATAGAAGGAGTGATTTAGAAAATTGAATTGCCAGGTTATTATTCTTGGAAGTTTAAAATGTTGTTACTTATGAATGTATGAGTGATTGCAGGTAAGAATCCAGACTACGATCCCATAAGCTGAGTCTAAGGGGGAGTCTGAAGACGAGCTCAAAGCAAGGGGGAGCTTGTAAACTGAAAAGCAAGGTGACGATCCCTAAAAGCACGGAAGCTTGACGAAAGGGGGAGCCTGAAGAAAGAGAGAGTCAGAGATAGATCCTGGTACAACATTCGAAGATAGAAGCTGATCAAAGAAGATAAAGATTGATAGGATGCTTGCATTGTTAGACAAATTGGAAAGAGACAAAGACTAAAGACTCGAAGCCAAAGACTTCGTCAACATCCAAGGGGGAGTCTGTTGGTGCATTATATGTCTGCTAACTACGTCTTAATTGAGTCTTATGTCTAGATAGGTTGAATGAGTGCACAACAGGGATTGAATCAGGGTTTGATTAAGTTTTAGGAAGTAATTCCGTTTGAACATGGCTGTCCGTTTGAACATGGCTGTCCGTTTGAACATGGCAGTTCGTTTGAACATGGATGTCCGTTTGAACATGGCTGTGTCACCCTCAAACGGATCACCTACATCTATATATAGGGTTGTGCTAGTTTCATTTGAAACGGATCTGATTGTGTGTGAGCTGAGGTGCTGCCGGATTCTTGTCAAGATTTGAATGTAATAGCTCTACAAATCAGTAATATAAGAAGATTAAAAGGAACAAGCTGTTGTGACGTTGTTTACTTTGATTCCGCCTCTGTAAATGACGATGATCGAACTGCCTTTACTGACTGTTTAGGGTCACGGAACCGATCCAACAGGTTTTATTAAATATAAAAATAATATTATTAAAATCACAAAGTTTTAAAGCTTTATATCATATATTTCAATATGTATTTTAAATCAAAGTAATTGATTGGTTCCAAAAGAGAATCATAAACATGACTGCTTTGTTAATAACTAACTTAGTTTGATGTATATTATGATTTTATTTGAGTGGGTGGTATTAATTATCACAGACCAATTTCTAGTATAAGCATTTTGGTACAATCATAAAAATGGATTGATTAAAAACGGCGAACATTGCGACTCATATATATATATATGTATTTATTACAAACTACAACTGGAATTCAAAATAAACTAGGGATTATGCATCCGTAACTTATTTTAGTCTATCTAGGTTATAGAAGTATTATGCTCAACATGTTTTTATGTAAGGTTTATTCTATCTCTTGTCTCTACTAAGTTGTTATCTAATGGGCAAAGTTCCTTTAAAGTTTCTAGCTCATAGGCGGCATGGGTGCTGGTACTGGTTTGGCCGTTTGACTATTTAATATAAGTTAGCATTTATTGCTGTAGTAGCTAACATATGGAGATTTTCCCATTGTTCATCTAATTCATCTTGTCCTAGTGGGTTATTGTCTGCTTCCTGAGTTTGTGCATTTATTTTCTGATTGATTATCGCTTCCTTTGGTTGTGATTTCTTTATTTTCTCTTGACTTTTGCTAATATTCCAACTTCTCTTCTTAGTGGTAAATGGTTTCTTAGACTGTGCCTTACGAATAAATATTCCTTCCTTAGTATCTGCTGAGTATCCTGAGGGATTTGGTTGAAATGAGGTTCCCTTATCTTTTGATGAACTATCTAATTGACGATAGATATCCGAAATCTTTTGCTTACCCATACTATAGACTAACAAATAGTCAAATAATATAAAACACATAATCACACAAGTTATTTCCTAACACATAATTTAAAATTTAAGTGTCAGCAGAACACTTCTTTGGCTTGAACCAGTGGCTAGGCTCTGATACCACCTTCTGCCACAACCCCCGATCCCTATTTCCCGAGAACGGGCGGCCGCGAACTCAGTGGCGGTGGTATCAATATTTATTAATTTATCAGCGGAAAAATTTCATCAGGACCGTAGTTAGGAAATATTTGATCAGAGTAAACCACCATATTTTATAAATACAATAATATATGGGAAAAACCCAAGTTCGTAGTACACATGTTTCCATAGGAATAAATCCTATTTTATTTATTAAAAACGTCTATTTTATTTTAGGTAACTTTATTGCCACTTTTCCAAGCCTTCAGTGCTCTTCAGCTGACTTTTATTGGCTTCACACTAAGTTACCTGAAACACGTGTTTAAAACATTTTATCAGCAGGAAATACTGGTGAGTGAATCCCAGTTTAATCAAGTTTAAATAGAAAGTCACAGTGAACAGTATTGAGAGCGATCACATTGTTTATTTCTACACAATTACTCCATTAGTACTGTCAATCCTGACTTGTGGGTCATATTACCCATTGGCTAACTCATTGTCCAATGGTAACGTATTGTCATCCCGACTTACTACTCACAGTGTAGTAAATTTTGTATACAAAACCCCAACATACCGGCAGTAATTGAAGAACTACAAAGACTCAATCACTGCTAAATTTCATAGTAAAACATTTAAGGTTTGGTAAAAATTACCAAAAAGACTATCAAAAAGAGGATAAACTCACATTGCTGTCTTAGATTTCACGTAAGGGTTTCCTGGGAATAATCTATAATTTATACAAATGTACATTGGTTAGTATCATAACCCTTTGAAAATATAAATGATACCCTTCCCGAGACGGCATTCCAACAACTACGTCGGGCAGAACCACGACAGTTATTACGGAACCCTAAATCAATCGGGCAGCGTATCTACTATGAAACCGGGGTTATAATACTTACAACGGAGCAGAACCTCGCTAATTAGGGGGATGTAATACCCGTGTATTATCTCTACTATCAGAAATTGTGATTTGAGAATGAATTGTGAACGAGTTTCAACTGAGACCCGAGGCCATCTATTTATAGTTGCTGATTCTAGGTTTGTCGCGGCCCGCGTAACATACGGGCAGGGCTTACGCGGCCCGCGTTGACTCCAGGTCAACGTATAGCTTATCCCGGTCACTGTGTAGACCCGCCACAATGATGACACGTGTCATCACCAGGCTGCGCCACCATTTGGGACACTCGCGGCCCGCGTTAACTTAACGGTTAGCTTACGCGGCCCGCTTGAACTTAAGAAAATCAAAGGAATCAGGTATCAACCTTCATACCGCCCGCGTAAGGGTTGGGGTGGGTCTACGCGGCCTGCCTCAACTTACTATTTCTTGTTTTTTTATTTATTTTTAATACTATATTATATTTCGGGCTTTGTTTTCACGTATGATATGTATTTTAGAAAGTGTAGGGTGTCAGGGGTGTTTTAGGAGGGTTGATATATTTTGGGTATCACTCCTGGGTTATTTAATAAAATATATAGTGCACTCACATTAAGTATAGTGACCCAATTCTACTTTATCCCTACGTCATGAGACAGAACCCCAACGAATTTAGGCAGAGCCTTGACATACGTTACGGGGCCCTACGTCACTTGGACATGGTATCAGTGATCAAGGGTTAAAACACTTAAAACAGGACAGGGCTTTGAAGTAATATAGGTGAATTACTAACAAAAATGGAAATATCAAAGTAGAAATGGAGAAAGTGAACGTAGAGTAAGGAAGCATCACCTCCTATTTATATGTAGGTAGACACCTTGAAGCTCAAGTATAACTTTCCACGTAAACTAAAGTCATAATTGTTATGGACACATGTCTATTTTAGAGTTAAATGTTAAATTCCCTTTTATTATTATTATTATTATTTTATTAATTTATATATATAATTAATTTAACTGCTTTACTTATTTGGCGCTTATAACTTTTAAAGTACGACGTTTTATAAAATAATAAATATGCCATTAGAACAAGAATATTTTTGTCTACATTTGGGTCTAAGTTTCATTAAAAACGGAGTAGGTTCAAATATAAAGTATTTTTATAATTTAATTATTAAACGGTTCCTACGTTTGCCAAAACATCTTATATTTCCATTGGTCAACTTATCCATGATGTATCTTTTTAATAACATAAGTTGATATATATATATATATATATATAAATTTTGGGAATGTTACAACATGAACATTTTTACCGGCGCTGGGTGCATGGGCAAGTGGGACGAGGCCACATGGTGCTATTTTCCCTCCCCAGACCCTCACTGGACAGGCGAGGGCATGGTTCGATTCTTTGCCAGTTGGGTCACTGGCTTCATTTGAACAACTGCAAGCAAAATTTCTTGCACATTTCAGCCAGCAGAGACATCACAAGCGCGATTCAATGGACGTCATAAACATCTGGCGCGGAGACAACGAAAGCCTGGAGTCGTTTGTCATCCGCTACAATAAAGAGTGCCTCGAGATCGGCGAGATAGCAGATCAAATGGCACGCAACCATTTTATCAGAGCCGTCAAGGACGATGAAATGGTCATGACCATCTCAGGCAAGAAGGGCTTGCCAGAAAAATGGGACGACGTCATGGCCGCGGTCAAGACGTACGCCCAAACTCAGCGGTCTCTCAAACCGCACACTACCAAGGCACAGCCCCAAGCGGAAGGTTAATCCTCCCGCCAGGACACCAAGCGCAATAACAAGCGCAAACGGGACACGTGGAATCGAGGCAACGAATCCAAACCATATGTCCCGCGCAGTTACCAGCCCGACGCAAGGGCGACGATCAATGCCCAACGCGACAACCGGGCATCCAAAAAGGAATCTCGGGACTGTAACTGGACCGAGATCAATAAGTCGCCAAGAGATGTCCTCCTTACGGACGCACAATTCTTGCGACCGGCCTAACCGATGAAGTTCAAAAAGAACCAAGATCTCACTCTCTATTGTGAATAACACAAGGACACGGGCCACTCAACCAACAACTGCATCAGTCTCCGATTGGATATTGAGCGAGCCCTAAAAGAGGGGAAGCTACAACATTTGTTGACAGCCACGCAGAAGCAAACCAAGCGCATCACCCCCCAAGACGAGGGCACCTCCACATGCAAAAAGACCATGTATGTGGCCTCAACCCACATGATTAATGGGGGCCGTAGAAGGCCGCGCAAGGCGGCAAGAAGAGGGGACAACGACTGGAAAGTCGAACAAGTCGTTTTCCCCAAAGTCCGAGACGGACCGCGCGATAGGCGTGCCGTCGTCATCACAGGCTACCTAGCTCATTACTGCACGCAGCGGTTGTTCATCGACCCGGGCAATACTTCTGACATTATACACGAGGAATGCTTCAACCAGTTCGATTAAGAAGACAAAGATCGGCTGCAGCCGGTAGATTACCATTTGTACGGATTCACGGGGGAAACCGTTTTCCCCTAGCCCAAATCACTTTCCCCGTGCACCTTACCAACGGTAGGCACACGCGAACGGAGGAGGTAAACTTCATGGTCTTACCCCACACCTCCCAATACGACGTACTTCTCGGGCGAGAGTCTCAGGGCGATTTTAACATGATTACATCCGTCCCCCACTCTGCCATCGGTTTCCCAACCGAGACGGGGGTTGAGATAATTTATGCCCGCAGAGAGGTCATGTCTACGAACGAACTGTGTCCGACAAAGACGGCGAGGCTCACCCCCAACACTCAACCAGAGAAGTGGGTACTTAATGCAAGATACCCAGAACAGACGGTCACGTTAGGTCATGCCTTGTCCAACAACATCAGAGCGCGCCTGAAGCAACTCCTCTTCAGGAATCAAGATATCTTCGCATGGACACCCACCGACATGACAGGGGTGCCACGCGAAGTCGTGCAACGTTTCTTGAATACCCTTCCAGGTATCAAGCCGGTGATCCAAGGCCAACACCACCTTTGATCTGTAAAAAACGAGGCAATGCACGAACAGGTCAAAGAACTGCTATCCGCAGGCATCCTGCGAGAAGTCAAGTACCAGACTTGGTTATCCAACCCAGTCGTGGTAGAAAAACCAATCGGGGGCTGGCACATGTGCGTCGACTATAAAGATTTCAACAAAGCCTGCCCCAAAGATTGTTACGCACTTCCAGAGATCGACGCAAAAGTCGATAACCTCGCCCCGTTTCCACGATTGTTATAAACGCAAGCACCAAGTACAGATGGCAATCGATAACGAAGATAAAACGACATTCCGCACACCTACCGGGAATTACTGTTACACAAAAATGTCGTTTGTGTTGCGCAACGCGGGCGCAACTTATCAAAAGTTGATGAACGATACTTTTGGTGATCAAATCAGCAAGAGTGTCAAAATCTACATGGACGACCTAGTCGTCATGAGCATGGAAGAGGATACCATGCTCAACGATATCGAAAGAACATTCCAAACTCTGCGTAGCGTCGTTATGAAGCTCAATCCAGGTAAATGCTCGTTTGGGATGGAAGAAGGCAAGTTCCTTGGATTCATCGTCATGAAAGATGGATTCAAGGTAAACCCGAAAAAGGTTCAGGCGATCGAGCGCATGCCATCGCCTTCCACAATGAAAGAAATGCAACGACTAGCCGGCCGGGTAGTCGCGCTAAACAGGAACAATTCCAATGGACCGCAGAGGCTGAAAACGCTTTCCGGGAGATGAAAAAGTGTTTGATCCAACTACCAACTCTGAACGCACCGCGCAAGAAAGAACCACTCATCTTGTACCTATCCGCCGCAGACAACGCGGTAGGCGCGGTACTCATAGTGAAGCGAGACAGAGTTCAAACACCAATTTATTATGTCAGCAAAATGCTTAATGACCCAGAAACAAGATACTCCATCATGGAGAAGTTGGTACTCACACTGGTACATGCATCTCGAGGGTTACGCCATTACTTCGCCAATCACGTCATCACCGTGTTAACCAACAACAGAATCAGGAAAATCCTCTCCAAACCCGAACTCTCTGGGAGACTAGCAAAATGAGCTATTGAACTGGGCACGCGCACATTGATGTACAAACCGCAACCAGCAATCAAGGGCCAAGTCCTAGCTGATTTTATCGCTGAGGTACCGGCAAATCGCATAAAAGAATGTGAAGACGAACAAAACCCTACACCTCCACCATCCTCATCAGATATCTGGGCATTATACACCGATGGTGCATCCAAAGAGGATGGCGCAGGTGCAGGTCTGCGACTCGTCAGCCCGGATGGCCAAGAACTCACATATGCAATCCGCCTCGATTTCAAAAGCACAAACAACAAGGCAGAATATGAGGCTCTACTGGCAGGGCTGCGTCTGGCAGTCAAGCTCGGCGTCCAACACTTGTAAGTACATGTCGACTCATTACTAGTTGTAGGGCAAGTGCGCAGTGACTACGCCGCAAAAGGGGATATCATGATCCTCTATCTCGAACAAGCCACGAAACTGAAATCAAAATTCACGTCCTTCAATATCCAACATATCAACAGGAGTGAAAACAAACCCGCGGATGCACTTTCAAAACTCGCATCCACCAGTTTCCAACATCTAGCAAAGGAGATACGCATTGAGATTTTGCAAAATCCCTCAGTACCCCTGCGCCAAGTCAACGTCATCCAGTACGTTACAACATACTGGATGACACCAATTATTGCATACTTGCAATCAGGCGTTACTCCCGAGAGTAAAGCGGAGGCACGCAAGCTACAGCACAAAGCGTGCCATTATCAGATGGGAGACGGTATTTTATACCGCAAATCATACCTGGGGCCACTCCTACGATGCGTTGACCCCCAAGATGCCACGTATCTGGTCAGAGAGATACACGAAGGAATATGTGGCATACATGCGGGCCCGCGCATGGTAGTGGCCAAAATTATGAATGCTGGCTATTACTGGCCCGTCATGCACCTGGATGCTGTCAAAGTCTTGCGCAAGTGTTTCAATTGTTAGCGGCACGCTCCAAAAACCTTACGCCCCAAGAACAATCTGATCCCCGTCACCACTGCATGGCCTTTCCAAAAAAGGGCAATTGATGTGGTAGGACCTTTTCTGGATGCACCAGGTGCAGTGAAATTTATCATAGTGGCTGTAGACTATTTCACCAAATGGGTAGAAGCAAAACCGCTAGCCTCGACCACCGCTATGATAACAAGGAAATTTATCTGGGAGCATATCATCTGCCGTTTTGGTCTATCAATGTGCATCGTGACCGACAACGGCACCAACTTCGCCGCCAAAGACTTCCAAAACTGGCTAAAGGAACTAAACATTGAACATGTCTTCTCCTCAGTGGCGCATCCGTAGGGGAACGGCCAAGTGGAGAGCATCAATAAAAGTTTAGTCAAAGGAATAAAGGCACAGTTGGGAACAGGCGGACGCGGCTGGGTTGATGAACTCCCTAGTATCCTATGGGCTCATAGGACTAGCCCGAAGACAAGTCACGGTGACACACCCTTCAGCCTGGTCTATGGCTCTGAGGCGGTGATCCTCGCTGAAATCGGTCTCCCTTCACCCCGGATGTTAGCTATCAACAAAATTGACAACAGTGATGAGCGCAGGGTTGACTTGGACCTGTTGGAAGAAAGGCGTGAAAACGCAGCAATTAACGAGGCCAAGTACAAAACAAAACTGGAAAAGTATTACAACACGCACGTACGCATCTAGACATTCAACCCGGGAGACTATTTCCTTCGGGACAATGAAGCCTCTAACGCAGAGCGCCCAGGGAAACTTGCCCCTAAGTGGGAAGGACCCTACCTCATTCAAGAGGTCTTGGGCAAAGGCGCGTACAGATTACAAACGTTAGAAGGAGAACCTATCGCAAGAACATGGAATGCACAGCAACTTCGACGCTGTTACATGCGTGTTCCACTTTGCGGTATCTGCAAAAACAGATTGGCAAAATCCTCATTCGCGATACCCATACAAAGTAGTGACCACACACAAATATTGTAATAGGCCAGCAAAGGCAAAACACTAGTGTCTATCTGGCTGGATACGCACATACAGTTTTTTACAAAACGTAAACAATTCCTAAACCCTAACGGGATAAAAACGGGAATTGACTAATACTCACACGACAAAGGCGTAGAGTATACTCAACCGCGCTCTATAGCCAACAGAGTTATTCATATACTTGCATGCCACCTAGACATGCAAATGGCAAATGGTGATTTAGTATTATTTACATGTGCCTGAAACATTGGCCTTAAATAAACACTACTTCACCCGCGCTTATACAAAGATAAAGTAAATATTCTTTACTTACACACTTTGAGCCGCACATACTTGCATATCACCTAGATATGCAAATGGCAAATTCAGACTTAATGTTATTTATAAAGGCCTTAAACATTGGCCTTACAAACATTAACTCACACATGTTCAAAAACACAAGTAGTAAAAACACTTGTACAAGTTAAGCAAAAGGGATAAAGTTTATATATTCCAAAAATATTTCTACACCGATGCGGTGCATAAGAAATTTTACATAAGTTTTTTCTCTAAACATTTACATCAAAAGAGAAAAACCAAAAAAGGGCACGCAGGCCAACCTAGTCTTCTTTTGTGCCACTAGTGCCCGCATCACCACCAGCGTTTTCCTCCTTAGGAGGTTCATACAACAACCGCATACGGTCTACGTAATCTTCCGCCTCCAAGCATTTTTCAATGTCTCCAATAGCGGAAAGTGACAAGTTGTTGTATGCATTAACAGCTGCGACATACCGAGCTTCAGTATCTACGCCATGGAACCCAGACCTTTCATTGCTAAATTTACTCTGGAAAAAGGGGTTCACATGGGCAATGCACTGATTGTAGCCAGCCTTGAACCCTGCCTCCCGCACACGCTCCTTAAGCTCATTTACAGCAGTTGCGTTCTCAGGCGCGTCAAGAACGGTTCCAACAATCTGAAGAATACAACAAAGTTAACAAAGGCAAAACTTAACAAAGGAAGGGCACCGGATACTTACATTCCCGATACCGTGATCACGCATCCAGTTACGATCTTCCCTGAGCTGATTAAGAGAGGTAGTCAAACTATCTCTAGCCTCCCTTGCCCCCGCTTTAGCTTCAGCCGTGCGGGCAGTGACCTCCTCAAGAATGGTCACCCGGTTCTGCACTTCAGCCTTTCAACAACAAAGCATTCACAAGTATAGAAAGACAATCAGTTATACTTGTGAAACAAACAAACAAACTCAAGTGTAATCGCAGTTCATACCTTGAGGTCCTCAACAACTTTGTTCAAATCATTGCGTTCTGCAACCGCTTCTTCAAGCGCCTTGGCACCGCGTGCCTCCGCCTCCTTTGCCTCTTTAACAGCCGCTTCAGCTGCGGCCTTTTCCTTTACCAAAGTAGCATTCGCCGCCTTGAGATTAGTCAGCTCCTGACGAACACGGAAAAGTTTTTCATTTTCTCGATTGCAAGCTTCCCTCCAACCCTTGCGCTCATCAGAAAGCAATTTGGCAAGAGTACAAACCTTTTTAAGGCCAGCGGTTGCAGCCCAAGTTTCAGTCTGCTTTAGCTTCTCAAAAGCAACCTTCTCTCTTTCAAGCTGCTCTGCACCCTCCCGAGCAGCCTTTGCCGTTGCCTCAGCCTCAGCCCGCAGGCGAACGATTTCCTCCTCCTTGCGGCCCAGAACCTTGTAGTCTTCTATAATCACGTTTGCCATTATAGAACTCCCAACAAGCATGGAGGAGAGTTGGTTTATCCGGTTCTCACGAGGCAAACCGCGGGCACGAAGGACTTCAAAAGGAGTGCCCAAACCACTTAAAATGTCCCGGCAAGCGGAGGGATCGTTGGAAATATCATCCCCTTGCATAACAGTCCAAGGGGGACGATGATAATTCACACTCCGGTTTTTCGTGTAGGAACGGAAATAAAATTCCAATTCAGTCTCACCGGGCTGAATAAACGGTTGATCTTCAACCCTCATGCTCGCCGCCGTTGAACCGGATGTCTTCTCAGCAACAGGGGATTTCGATTTTTCAGCATCAGGGGACTTCAGTTTCTCACTCCCCTACACTTCACTATCCTGCGAGTCAATTAAGTTGTTGGACGAATCCAACATATCAGCAATGGTTTGACCCGCAGCCTTCTTCCCAGTATCCTCCGCATGCACAGATGGCGGAGTAACCACTTCTATGGAAGGGCTTCTTTTACCCTCCTTGTGAGCTACCGCGTTCGTAGCCGCGCCTCGCGGGAGAGAAGAAGGAACGGAAAAAAAGGAAAAAGTTTCCTCACGCAGTTCTACAACAAAAAAAAAACATCTATAAGTAACAAGTTAAAATGGAAAAAAACTTGTAAACACATATTCAACTTACCAGTTTTAACCGCAGGTGTTGGCTCAGGAATTGTAACCCCGCGGGTTCTTCTCAGCTTGCGACCTTTTGGCTCACCGGCAGCAGGGGCATCCCCATTCCTCTTCTTATCATCAGCAGGTTTGGAACCCGCAGCGGATCCACCCGTAGCCGCACCACCACCTGGAACACCTAAACCCTCAAGGGTGTCATACACTACCACGTAATCGGTGTATGTGCGTAAATGAACACGAGAGATACCTGCTAC
Source organism: Helianthus tuberosus (assembly GCA_030545235.1). Taxonomy (NCBI): domain Eukaryota; kingdom Viridiplantae; phylum Streptophyta; class Magnoliopsida; order Asterales; family Asteraceae; genus Helianthus; species Helianthus tuberosus. Next base: position 8,681 of record JARYGA010022707.1, on the reverse strand, counting down.
CTCCGTCACCAAAGGAGGAAGAACAACCTGCTCATGCGGTTTCTTCGGTTTCTTAAACCTTTTATCACCATGTTTCTCCACGTGCTTTTTGGGAACGCCCGTGGCGTCAGGGTCCCTAAGGCCCCGAGATTCCCTGCGTTTCATCCATCAACAAAACAATCAGCATGGCCAACTTATTTACAAAACAAATAAGGAAGTATATCTACTATACCTTTGCCTCGCGGCAACTCTGCATCCAGTGCGGCCTGCTCAGGCACCCGGAAATTGCCGCAAATGGTGATATTAAACCCTTCTTCACCATCTTCACATGCAACCGTCACAACTTTACCCTTAAAGTTTGGGTGAAACATTCTCCAAAGGGGAGCATCCTTTAATAATACACTTACAAAATTTCAGTAACAAAGATAAGGAAGCAAGAAACCGCACAGGAAGAAAGATACTTACCACCATTTTTTCCCGCACAACCGGCCTCGCGTTTCTGCTCATCCTCCCCAACATCATCCGCAGCACCCATAATCGCGAATTATCCAACTTCACCCAACCAAGGGTCTGCAACTTCGGGAACCAGTCTACCATATCCGCTTTGGGGAGACTGATGTTCTCTGTTATAATCGTGTCCGTCACATTCTGAAAGGTCAACCTTGCAGTAATGGCAGCAGCTTTAACGTAGAAGAACTTTGTCTTCCACTTCGTTAGACCCTTTGGAGGAACCATCAACTTAGGGCTACCATCTCGTTGACGGAAAGAGAAGAAACCCATCGACACATTCAACTGATAAAACCGCCGGAAATCTTCGACGGTGGGTTCTATACCAAAAGAACGAAACGTATACTCGAAGTTTCGAATCCGGACCATCCCAAAGGGAGTCACTTGAGAAATATGGAGTTTATACCACTCCAAAACTTCAGTGACAAACACCGTCAATGGCAACCGGAGGTTGCAAACTCCGAAAAAATTAGCCCATAGGGTGACATACCCCGCCGGAGCATCGGCGACGGTGTCACCCTCTTGTGGGTAGATGGCCCCATACTCCATTGGCATCTGAATATCCTTCATCAGGAACTCGAATGATGCCCTCGGCCACCTCAACACTGGTAGTTTCTCCCCCGGAGCATTACCTTCCTCATCCTCCGCCGCCACCGGCGACGAAGGTTCAGGATTTTCACCCACAGTGGAATGGGGATTAGATGGTTCAGCCATCACAATGTAGAAGAAAGAAAATAGAAGATGAATTCAAGAACTTCGAAAAAAAACCTCACCAGAAAAACAAAGGATTGATCGAAGAAGACAAAGGTTTCACCTTCTCTCACCGGGAATTTTTTGAATTTTTGAAGAAGTGAGGGGAAACCCCAAACGGTTTCCCCTTTTATACTCATCGCAATTAATGCTGTATAGTAACCGAAACGTCGTGCAAAAAAGGAGCAAGTCATTCGATGCCACCTGTAAACCAACGGTTACCACGCGCGCGTCGCCGCCCACGCGCCTGACAAAAGAGACTTTTACACTCCTGCTACAGTGCATTTATTACCTCGGGCAGTGCAAACGTCCTTTCGTTTCAGCACATGCCAGGTAAATCCCACCAATTTCTACCAACTCACACGTGCGTTCTGCCACGTATACAACAAAAAAAGCGACGACAATATTCAGAATTAAGCGGCATGCGGTTTCTCTGGTATTCCGCACCATAACCCATACCACATGTCGTTTTTTACATACCCCTCAAAAAAGAAAATATATATATCTACACTATGTAAAGGGGTATAACCAATATCCTCATATACCCACGAGCACACGTGGAATATGCGGAGATGACACACACGAGCCCGCACAGGTGTGTCAGATACTCAGAACCAGCGTTGTTCTTTAGACTGCGAAAACCGCTTCTTAGGATGAGGCAAACCCGCATTCCCTTCAAGCTTCTTCAAGCTTCAAATCCCTCGTGTCCGGTTCACAACCACAGAGGGAACGCAAACAGCTTCTCCATAGGGAAAAGGATAAGTATGATGCGCAACTGCACATCTGCGACCCTGACTCCTGATCCTTCAAGAGCCACATCAAAGCATACCACTCTTTTAAAGCGAGTCTTCTGTTGCAAACCGCAGACACTAATGAGTAGCCGCGGCAAAAGTAACTACGCGAACGATAGCTACGGAAGAGCCACGACTAAATCATCATGCAGATGAGCGAAGCTACTTCCAGAAAAAACTACTTTCCAACTAAGCGTGAAGGAAAGTGGCTACAGAACGAATCCGGACGAGTTTCACCCAGATTCCTAACTATCTAGGGTAATCTCCTTGAGCAACAAGCCAAGCAACAGTGGTAACAAGTCTGCTTATGACTTTGTTTGCCCACCTATGAACCGCATAGAATAAACAATGGTGGGCACTACCATGCCTATGACCATGTTTATTTGGCCATGGTTCAAGTGAACGATTCACATTGTTCGACCAAACATGGCCAACAATGAAAAGGAACGAGGTAATCGCAAAGGACGTGCTGTTACTTGAGACTAAACTGGAGAACACGAACACCCCACAAAATAGGGATCATCGTTTCATGTCCAGTTGATAAACATAAAGCGAGAGCAAGGCACAAATAGCATTGCATCCGCTACCGCAGAGGTTACAACTAGAGTTGCGGACACTAACATCTTCAGTCACCGTCTCAAAGGTTGGTTCGGCACACCAACAGGTGGCTGACCTCAGAAAAAGGTAGAGCATACTACCGGATCAAAATCCTCGGCTGAGAATTCCGCATCAGACGGAACTTACTCACCGGTACGGAAGAGACGTCACACGACTCTACCAGATCCCCGGCTTGATTTACTTGAAGCAGGAGCCATTAGTTTGGCCTAGAATCTTCTCCAACTTCCAAGGTACCCACTCGACCTCATAGTCCAGTATTCCTCCCACATGCAACTAACATGAGGAAACAACACTAGACTGGGGGGACTTGAAGGGGTATGGTCCCAGATCTCGCACCAACATGGCTGCGAGTGACCATTACCCTTACCAAAAACCCCCACTGGCAAGAACTTATATGTGTCCGTGCGGGCACGCGCGAACGCAGTGGTCGAATCTAATCTGTCAAGTGATAAGAAGACTTACCTTGTGTATGAAAATGGGTGTGCACATAGCGATGCGCCCTGGCACCGCATCCTATGAACATTTTCGTCACGACAAGGGATCTGAACAACAACAATAGTCACCACGAGTGGCGATGCGGCCTAGCACCGTATCCCACAGTCCTGGCCAGAGTGAGAATGCGGAAACAACAACAGTTACCGCAAGCAGCGATGCGGCACGACACCGCATCCTGCGCACGAGGCAAGTGGGACTGACACCACAGTGCAAGTGGCGCCAATGACAGTCGCCTGTCAGCCACATGTAAGCAACAGACTGACACCGCAGTAGGACGTGGCTTCACCTCCACAACCGACAAGCCTGACACACCTGCATAAGGGCATCGCATGTCAGTCTAGCTACTCAATTACCCTCTTTCGCTCCTCGGCTATAAATACCCATCCCAAACCAGGTTTGAGGTATCTTTTCTCAACTCTCTCACTACTACTACGATCACACACTTTGCTTCACGAGCAAATTACTGATTCTCATGCCGGAGAGTGGTAACAAGGAGCACCCCCCACCCCATCCTCCTTGTTACGAGTCACGGTTTGTTTCCCTTGTCCAGGAGATAGACCAGCTGACGTAGATTAACCTCCCTTGGTTAACCACTGTTTCATCAGTGGTATTTACAAACAATTAAAAAAGTAGTATTGCCAAAATAAAATATTAGTATGGAATACCAATTAACATAAAAATATCAGACATAGATTACTATAATTAACTATATTATTATAATTTAGAGATATAATTTAATAAGTTTTGCTTTATAATAATGCTCATTTTAGAGATTTATAATTTGTAAATATAACAATCCCTTATAATTTTTCATTATTTCATTATTACATGAAATTTAATATGTAATTATTTATTATAAATGTATTTTTTCCCGTATCATTTTTGGTACCTAACCCATGTAGTGCTCAATTCTATAACATATTTAATAGGAAAAAGTGAACATGGGGCTGTTGCACACCTAAGCATAGATGTAAAACTTTTCAAAACTACGTCATGTTGATTAATTTATCTCAAAACTAAAAAATAACTACGAACTAAAACTGGTTTTTGCTTTCGATGAGATGCATAAACAATAAAACAGTTAAAAACCAAACCCTAAATTAAATTCAAGGGAAACAGGAAGGCAAATAAAATGATAAATTTATATTAGTTCGATGTTGTGCAACAATAGATATAGAATTTCCAAGTCACAAAATTATCCCACAGTTGTTAATTGATTTGGTAGCGCAGACAGTGTATCGAAATCCCATAACACAAAAAAATTAATACTTTTTAATTAAACTAGTGTTATTCGAACCGGCGCGTTGCGCCTGGGTTAATTAAGGCTGTCACATAAACTATTGAGTTCCGGGTTCTAATTTTTTTGTTAAGCCTCTTGGCTAATGTTGGACAATACTTCAAAGCAGCTTGGGCATTTCTAAACCCAGCACACTCATGCAACTGTGTGGGCTGAACCAGCTAACATGCACCAGCAACCTATGCTTTGTGCAATCTGGTGTGGCTGAGAATCTGACCACTACACACTTGTGCAGCATGTACTATTGCTGAGAAGTTTTAAAATGGCATGGCCATATGCTCTGCACATTTTTGCAACTGCAATTGTGGAGAACAAATCACAAGTGTTACAATCAATGATCAAACACTAAGCAAAGTACACTTTTTAAGATTGTACACTTGCAGAAAATTGAGAGAAAAAGATTTTAATGGGGAAGAATATGAAGTTTATTTGCACAACTCTTTCTATACATTTCTTTACCCAAAAAAACTCTTTCTATACATTTGCAAAGTTGATTTAAATTTAACTAACTGTGTATTCAAAGAAACTTACAACTACAAATATTATCAACATAGCCTCAATAAAAACAATTCTACAGAGTACTTGTCAATTATTATGAACATTTGGCAAGCAACCTTAGAGACAAACATAAATAGTGAAATCTTACCATGTAAAAGAGCCTCAAATTCAGCATGAATTTGCACCAGAAAAGTTAATCTCCATAGCCAAAAAGCATATGTTGAAGCGGAGTTCAAAGTCCAACTTTAACTTCATCGATTTGGAATGTAAGAACAGAGATTTTAGAAATTGGGGGTGCAAAACCACCCTCTAGAGAACATGTACACGCTGACACGCACATTCCGACTCGCACAACCACCGACGAGATGGCATCTCCTTCCCTTTTATTGGTTGCTTTCTTCTCTAAACCTTTAAAAAACCACACAATATGCATAATCTATCACAGCATGTGGGGATGTGGTTTTGATGTTCAAAGTGCTCATAACAAAATTTCAAAATAGGATAATCAATCATGATTCAGCTTTATCAAACATTCTTTCTGTTCAAAGTCATTAAAAAGGATGACAATGGAAATCTTATGTCATACATAACACTTAAAATCAATCATTTTCCATTCAATACCAAGTAAAGCAATCTCTATTCTCTAGATAATCTAAACTTACTTATTTCCCACCATTCATTCAGTTCTATAAAACAAACCCTAGTTATCAAGTATTGTTCAAAGCATCCATGAGGTAAATATGATATCTACTTAGGAAAGCTATAACAACACATCAAAAAATCAAAAGAACATAATATAGAAAAACAAAAGAAACAACCATCACTGAAGCCCTAGATCAGCCTTGTGTTTTAGTAAAAGTTATAAAGGGTCTAGTTGTCCATGACCAGCAATCCAAAGAAAAACATAAAATAGGAGTTGAATTCCTTACCTGAAAGACTTGCCTGCCGCCGGTAATACGAACACCCGACAACAGCTAACCTCCTCGTCGACATCCTGTTTCGCACTCCTTGGTGAAATCATCGCTAACCGTCTTCAAGGCCAGCGTCTTCTCTCTCTCAAGGGCTGAGCCATTGTTCCGTCGGTTGGGGTCGTTGACGCACCGGAATCAGGTGGTGCCGCCAACGGTGGCGGTGGTCAGCCACCAGTCCATCACGATTCTCTCTACCAGACTCTCTTTCCATCTCTAGACATCTGCACACCTCACTCTCTCTCACACTCCTTTCTCTAGGGTTTGTATGTATGTGTAAAAGGAAGGGTAGGTGGATGGTTTGGGATTTTAAGCGAGATGTAAGATTGTAATAAAAAAAAAACTGTAAACCGGGACTCGAACCCAGGTTGATACAGAAACCAACTAACACAACAACCACTAAGGAAGACCAGATAACTCATCTTGTTTTCTAACAATAAACTATATAAACACTTGTGAAGAAGGGATCATTACTATTCATTACTATTCACAAGGTTTGTCTATTAATATATAGGATAATTGATTGGGCAGAGCCATAGAACCCTTTTCAGTTAAATTAATTTTGATTGGGCACAACCATATATGGAATTCCTAATTCACAAGGATATACACAGTTTTCAATGGTTTGTTGTTTTAGATTATAGCCTATTTAATAATACTTAATATGTGGTTCTACTATTCCATAAGACCCAATGGTTTGTTGTTTTAGATTATAGCCTCCAATTTCTTTTGGTTCATTGTTTTTGTTTTAGTTTTAGTTTGGAGGCTCTAAGTGTAGCAGTTGATGAGGGTGAGCCAAGTGTATTCCTTGTTTTTCCACACTTAGAGCCTCTAATTTCCTTTGACTATGGAATATCAAATAAAATATATTAGTGATGGTTTAGTCTAATTATTTTTACATTAGTTAGGAGATATAAATTAATTAAATTTCTTTGTATCTAATCATTTGTATTCATATATAATTGATTTACACAATATCTTACGAAGTTATAATTGTTTTGTAAAAAGTTGGTCTAGTTAACATATTATCATAATAAGCTTTGATAAATTGTAATGTTACGGAACCAATAGTTATCTTACACTTTTAATAACGACAGAGATTCATCAACAAAACTTATTATATAAGTCGTAGACTTAAGGCGTTCGATTTGTATTAATCAAGAAAACTTACACATTTAATACGAGCTTGGTACACACAATATAAGTCTAGACTTGAGGCATTTGATTTGTGTTAACCGTAGACTTTTATCAACATATGTTTGGGTGCATATCCACTTGGGAATGGCCCATGGTAGTAGGAGGTCAAAGGGTTCAATCAATTCCCATGGTATGCAAGTTTAGATGTTCTAAAAAAAATATGTTTGGGTGCACAAAATTCGAGTTGACGATCCCTTTCATGAACTTGCATAAGGAGTTCCACGTAAGATATTGTTTGTGAAATTCGTGAGCTTTTTGTTGTCTTCCTGTTTATATATATTTTTTCACTTATTGTATGATTTTTATGATTCATGATGTTGCCCATGCTTAGTAGACTTGTATTGTTTTGTATAATTTTGTTTTTAGGCCATCTCAAGACTCCTTTTAGACTTGTATACTCCATGAAATAATCAAGATGATGCTAGACGTTAGGGACGCTAAAAAATTAAAAAAATGAACGAAAAGAAAAGTAAGAAGGAAAAGTGGAAAATTATGATTACGGTGGAATTTAAACAAAAAAGATGGATGCATCAAAGGGTTAAGATATATATAGTGTATGATGAAAGGGTACCACAACGTGATCGACTTACATGTATGATTAGATCATATACAAGCATATTGTCACGCCCTGCATGAATTCGGCTCAAAATTCTCGGATCCTAGAACTTTCGGGGACTATCTAGTCGCTTCAAGAGTGTCCGGAAGACTCTGAAACAACCTACAAATTTCCAGCCAACTTAGGGAGCATGGAAAGACAGAAAACCAGCGCAAGAAAATCCTAGAATCACCTAGAAAATGCAGGTTAAAACAACCCCAAAAGTAGAGCCATGGAACTCTCTAGAATCAACAAAAATAGCCATAGAAATCTAGATATTTACATGGATAAACTAGGACATACTTGATAGATTTTGTATGAAGTGTTCTAGGTTTAGAACACGCTAAAAATGTAATGTAGTAATATAAATAGGTGATTTGAGGTCTCATTTCAGACATCCCTTGAAATCATAAACATCTTATACTTGTAAAAGCTTTCTTTTGTAATACAGAAAACCTTTTACTTGTATACTTGAAATCAAGCATCACAAGCACCAACAACAAGACTTCCGCTATTAAAATGCAACGACCTCAACTTGACAAGGCTTACTTAGATCCTTATCTAAGGCCATACGATAGTTGAAAGACTAACTCCGTGACAATATGCATTATTGGAGCAATATGTTACAACCGTGACTAAAGATACGTAACCAAGGGCGACAACACATGGAATAGTCTTTGTTTCCATCCATATGATAATGGTAAACACTAGCGGTTGATTCTTTTTATGCTCATTCGCTTAGTTGGATGTAGTGATCTTTCCTTCAAATAATCTAACATGGTTCTTTTGCAAAGTTCATATTATTTATGGTAAAAAGCTGAAGTATGGTGTAATAGAGGATGGCTTCTGATGGATTTTTGAGAAGAGTATTCCTTAATGCATAGGTATACTAAATATATTTTTGTCACACCCCGATATTTTCACGTATTACCGGTGGGTCCGGTGGGGAGTATCGTGACGTAGTTGATATCATAGACAATTTATAT
>JARYGA010022706.1:0-22575 GCA_030545235.1 Helianthus tuberosus | reverse complement strand
TGCATGGTTCTCCAAAAATGAGAAGTGAAACGAGCATCTTTGTCAGAAATGATGTTGGAAGGAACACCATGTCGAGCTACAATTTCATCCACATAGATTTTAGCAAGTTTGTCAGCAGGAAAATCCTCACGGATTGGCAAGAAATGCGCTGACTTAGTAAGACGATCAACAACTACCCAGATGGCATCATGACCTTTCTTTGTGCGTGGAAGTTTGGTAACAAGATCCATAGTAATGTTTTCCCATTTCCAAACTGGGATCTCTGGTTGCACCAATAAACCAGAAGGACGCTGATGTTCAGCCTTAACCTTAAGACAAGTAAGGCATTTTGATACGTATAAGGCAATGTCTTTCTTCATACCAGGCCACCAATACTGAATACGAAGGTCCTTATACATTTTATCTGAGCCCGGATGAATAGAATAACGAGACTTATGGGCTTCATCCATAAGCAAGGTACGAAGATCATCCTGGCTTGGGACCCACAAACGGTCCATGAAGTAATACGATCCATTGTCCTTCAGTTCCAGATCAGGTGTTATGTGATAGGGAAATTCCTTATCCATCAAACCTTGTGAAACACAAGATTGTTGAGCCTGAGAAATGCGTGCTTGGATATCGGATCGAGCTTGAATAACAGATTGAACACGTACACAATGAAGCTTAGTACGTTCCTTACGACTCAATGCATCAGCTACGACATTCGCCTTACCAGGATGGTAGCGAATTTCGCAGTCATAGTCGTTTAAAAGCTCAACCCAACGTCGTTGCCTCATGTTGAATTCTTTCTGGTTGAAGATATGCTGAAGACTTTTGTGGTCCGTGAAAACCACACATTATGTACCGTACAAATAGTGTCTCCAGATCTTAAGAGCGAAGACAACTGCACCCAACTCAAGATCATGAGTGGTGTAGTTCTTCGCATGTATCTTCAACTGCCTCGATGCATATGCTATGAATTTGTTCCTTTGCATCAGGACACAGCCAATACCCAATTTAGATGCGTCGCAATAAACGACGAAATCATCATTGCCCTCAGGCAAAGTTAGAACAGGCGCGTCGCAAAGCTTCTGCTTCAAGTGTTGAAAAGCTTCCTCTTGTTTGAATCCCCAGTCAAAGGGTTTGTTCTTCTGAGTTAGAGCAGTTAGAGGAACTGCAATATTTGAGAAGTTCTCAATGAAGCGGCGGTAATAACCCGCTAGACCAAGAAAAGAACGAACCTCAGTGGGAGTAGTAGGCGTATCCCAATCCTTAATCGCACTGATCTTGGAGGGATCTACATGAATACCTTGTTCGTTGATGATATGTCCTAAGAATTGAACTTCTTTAAGCCAGAATTCACACTTGGAGAATTTGGTGAAAAGTTGCTCTTTCTTTAGGAGTTCCAGAGTAAGACGAAGATGTTGCTCGTGATCAACTCGCGTCTTAGAATAAATCAAGATGTCGTCAATAAAAACAATGACGAACTGATCCAAATAAGGTTTGCAGACCCTATTCATTAAGTCCATGAAAACAGCAGGAGCATTAGTCAAACCGAATGGCATGACTGTAAATTCATAATGCCCATAACGAGTGCGGAACGCTGTCTTGGGAATGTCTTCCTCATGCACCCGAAGTTGATGATATCCGGAACGTAGATCAATCTTCGAAAAATAAGAAACGCCATGTAACTGATCAAAGAGATCATCTATGCGAGGTAGGGGATATCGATTCTTGATGGTAAGCTTGTTAAGCTCACGATAATCGATACACATCCTAAAGGATCCATCCTTCTTCTTGACAAAAAGAATAGGAGCACCCCAAGGTGAAAAGCTGGGATGGATAAAACCTTTGTCAGAGAGCTCCTGAAGCTGCTTAGACAACTCTTGCATCTCAGACGGTGCAAGACGATATGGAGCTCTGGCAATGGGATTTGCACCAGGTACGAGATCAATGCGGAACTCGACTTGGCGTGCTGGGGGTAGACCAGGTAACTCTTCAGGGAATACTTCAGAATAATCCCGAACGACAGGAATATCTGAAATAGACTTACCCTTGCCTTTATCTGCTGTAACATGTGCTAAGAAAGCCACATAGTTCTTCCGCAGATACTTCCGTGCTTTAAAACAAGACATGAGCTTGAGACCACCAGACGGTTTCTCACCTTGAACCTGTAGGATCTCGCCTGTCGAAAGCGGCACACGAACAATCTTCTCAGAACAAACTATCTCTGCGCGATGCTTAGATAACCAATCCATACCCACTATAACGTCGAAGCTTCCAAGTTGCATTGGCGTGAGGTCAATAGGAAAAAGATGGTCGTTAAGGTTTAACTGGCAGTTGCGTAGAACAGAATCAAGAACAATGGGTTCACCACTAGCAACTTCTACTGTCAAGGGTTTTCCTAGTTTCGTTCTAGACACGCGAAGCATTGGCTCAAAAGACAATGACACAAAACTCTTGTCGGCACCCGAATAAAAAAGAACAGATGCAGGCTGATTATTAATAAAGAACGTACCGTTCACCACATTATCGTCCGCCTGCGCCTCTTGGGCATTCAAGTTAAAAGCTCGCCCTCGAGCTTGAGCCTGATTCTGGTTTGCATTCATCAATCTTGGGCACTGGTTACGGTAGTGGGTCAGATCCCCACAGTTATAACAAGCACCTGGTGGGTAGTGTGGTCGTGCAGCTTGACCCTGTTGCTGAGCAGGAGGCTGAGCAACTTGTTGAGCCGGGTTCTGAACTGCGCAATTCTGAGCAAATCGACAAACATCGGCAAGATGACCCGACTTCCCACAGTTAGTATAGAAACGACACTGATGTTGCGGCTGATGGTGACTGTTGCATCTATTGCACAAAGGTGCATTCCCTAAATAGGGTTTCTTCGCTGGAGGCTGTGCGGGTTGGTTGGGAGCTGCCTGGTTAGCTTGGGCAGTGACAGCATAGTTTTGGGAAGCCTTACGCTTCCTTGCCCTTTTCGATGAACCAGAATCCTTTCCATTCTTGTTTTGACCTTTCTTGCTATCTTCTTTGTCAGATGTCTGTTTCTTGCCCTTGTCACCCTTCCTGTGTAACTTATTCTTCCGAATCTGCGACTTTGTCAATGTCGCTGATAACTCGATAGCCTGACGGAGTGTGGCAGGGTTACTACCAGTAATGATGTCTTGCACTGAGTCAGGTAGGCTGTCGATGTACCTTTCGATAGCCTTGTCGAGTGGGGTAACCATTGTTGGGCATAGCAGACTCAACTCCTCAAACCTATCAGTATATGCCCTGTGTTCGCCACTATCTTGCTTCAAGTCATCAAACTCTTTCTCCAACGCTCGCTGTTCATGGCGAGGACAGAATTCCCTCATCATAAGGGCCCTAAGTTCAGCCCAAGTTTGTGCTAGAGCAACTTCTGCACCACGGTCTCTCATAACCCCGTTCCACCATGTGAGAGCCCTCTTCTGAAACACGCTCGAAGAAAACTCGACCTTGCGATTATCCGGACACTGCACGTGGCGGAAAGTATTCTCAATGCTCTCGAACCATTGAAGAAGCCCAGTCGCTCCTTCAGAACCACTAAACTTGAGTGGTTTAGCCGAGTTAAAATCCTTGTATTTGCATGGAGCATTGTTATTGTTGTTGGCTTGGTGCCATTGAGCAAAGAGATCTGGAAATTGAGCAGCCATCTGCTGCGCAATAATTTCTGCCAGTTTGGCAGTCGCTATCTGGTTTTCGCGTCGAGGAGGCATTCTAAGAGGAAAACAGGAAAGGAAACGAGTGAGATGATTGGATGAAGAGAATGAGATGAAACAAAATCAACAAAAGTAAAGATGGTGGTCATTTGTCCGCATTACCAAGCAAACAAACGACACACAGTGACTAATCAAAGTAAATGGATCAAAAATAATGTATCACGAAGACATGCTCGCCGATAAGTGAACACTCATCCCAAGAATTCCCAGGTAAGCACAACTGGTCTCGCGTCTGATGAGATATATACGAAGTGCTTGCCTAGACAGAAAACCCAGAATACAGGCATTCACTCTTCCAGTTTGCATGTGTTCACATTATTTAAAACCGAAAACTTTGACGAGATTTTGAAAATTTGAAGGCACAAGGCCAAAAATTTAGTCAAACTGGAAGGGTTCAAAACCTTACAAAAGAGGGTTCAAAACCTTGTAATAAATCATTCAAAAACAGATGATTGTTTTTCAAAAAAAAATCGTTTCCGAAAAATTTGGTTTTTGTTTTGATAATCACCTAAGGATAGGTGATGTACATGTTTTAAGATCTAAACACAAGATAACTTGTGTTAGGGTCCTAGAAAGGTTATAGTCTAGGTCAAAGCATTACTAATAACCTAATTCCCTATAACCATTGGCTCTGATACCAACTCTTCTGTCACACCCCGACCGCGTATAACATGCAACCGCGGCGGAAGAGTTTTCAACATTGGAGCTAGGGAAGCTCGCCAGGATCTGAAGGTAGTCACGGGTACGTTCCCTATTAACCAACATTTTGCATCTGTAATGTTTGATACGGGTGCCGATTATAGCTTCGTATCCCTAGAATTTAAGAATATACTTGGGTTAGTTGCTAGTAAGTTAGATATTCCGTACTCGATAGAACTAGCAAATGGAAAGCTAGTAGAGGCAAATGAAGTAATTAGAGGTTGTGTAATAGAGCTCAGAGAGCGTGCGTTTACGCTTGATCTTCTGCCATTTGAGTTAGGAAGCTTTGACGTGGTAGTTGGAATGGATTGGTTGTCAAGTAACCGAGCTGAGATCGTATGCCATGAGAAGGTGATCCGCATTCCATTGGAAAACGGAGAGACGATTGTAGTGCATGGAGAGAAGCATGATGTTCCTCTAAGGATTATCAGCTGTTTGAAGGCCCGAAAGTTTATGCGGAAAGGATGTGTTGCCTTTTTGGCTCACATTGTTGATAAAGAAGCCGAAGAGCCGAAGCTGGAAAATATCCCTGTGGTAAGGGAATATCCTGAAGTCTTCCCCGAAGACTTTCCAGGATTGCCGCCGCAACGACAAGTCGAATTCCATATTGACTTGGTTCCAGGTGTCGCGCCTGTAGCCAAGGCACCATATCGACTTGCACCTTCCGAGATGCAAGAGTTGTCGATGCAATTTTAAGAGCTTTTGGACAAGGGATTTATTAGACCAAGCTTCTCGCCTGGGGGAGCTCCAGTTCTGTTTGTCAAGAAGAAGGATGGTAGCTTTCGTATGTGCATTGACTACCGAGAACTAAACAAGTTGACTATCAAGAATCGGTATCCTTTGCCGAGGATTGATGATCTCTTCGATCAACTTCAAGGTTCGAGTTATTACTCCAAGATCGATCTTCGATCAGGTTATCACCAGCTGCGAATTCAAGAAGAGAGTATACCGAAGACTACCTTTAGAACTCGCTATGGAGATTACGAGTTTCTAGTAATGCCGTTTGGTCTGACAAACGCGCCAGCAGTGTTTATGGATCTGATGAACCGAGTCTGCAAGCCATATCTCGATAAATTCGTAATTGTGTTTATCGATGATATTCTGATTTATTCGCGGACGAAGGAAGAGCACGAGCAACACCTTAGAGTCATTTTGGAATTGCTCAAAAAGGAGAAACTGTACGCAAAGTTCTCAAAGAGCGAGTTCTGGTTACGTGAGGTACAATTCCTTGGTCATGTAGTGAATAAAAATGGAATCCACATGGATCCCACCAAGATTGAGGCGATTAAGAATTGGGAAACTCCGAAGACGCCGACCGAGATCCGACAGTTTCTAGGTTTAGCTGGGTATTATCACCGATTCATTGAGGATTTTTTGAAAATCGCTCAACCGCTGACCTCCGTTACTCAAAAGGACAAGAAGTATGAGTGGGGAGATAAAAAAGAAGAAGCTTTTCAGTTTCTTAAGAACAAGCTTTGCGATGCACCTATATTATCCCTACCCGAAGGCACCGATGACTTCGTGGTATACTGTGACGCCTCGCGTCAGGGATTGGGCTGTGTGCTGATGCAGTGACAGAAGGTTATCGCTTATGTTCGCGCCAGTTGAAAGTTCATGAGAAGAACTACACCACACACGATTTGGAATTGGGCACAGCGGTGTTCGCATTGAATACTTGGCAACATTATTTGTATGGCACCCGATGCACGATCTTTATAGATCACAAGATCCTTCAGCACATATTTGATCAGAAAGAGCTTAATATGAGACAGTGACGATGGGTTGAGTTGTTAAACGATTATGATTGTGAAATCAAATATCACCCAGGAAAGGCGAATGTGGTGGCAGACGCCTTAAGTTAGAAAGAGATGATTAAGCCCATAAGGGTTAGGGCTTTGGATATGATCATTCAAACAGACCTCTCATTGCGCATTCGTTCTGCGCAGAGAGAAGCTCTCAAGAAGGAAAACTTGAAGGATGAATATCTCCGTGGGATGGAGAACCAGTTGGTATCCAACGAGGAAGGAACCTTGTGTTTCATGGGATGAATTTGGGTTCCCCTCCTTGGTGGACTTAGAGATGTGATCTTTGATGAAGCTCATAAATCGAGGTACTCGATCCACCCAGGATCGGATAAGATGTACCAAGATTTGAAAGATTTCTACTGGTGGCCAAGATTGAAAGGTGATGTTGCAACTTATGTTGGAAAATGTTTGGCTTGCGCCAAGGTGGAGGCTGAATATCAGAAGCCTTCAGGTCTCCTACAGCAACCCGAGATAGCCATGTGGAAGTGGGAGCAGATCTCGATGGACTTCATAACAAAGTTGTCCAAGACACCCAGAGGTCATGATACGATTTGGGTAATCGTAGACCGTTTGACAAAGTCTGCGCACATTTTGCCAATCAGAGACAAGGATAACACTGTTAAGTTAGCTGAGCTGTACCTAAGGGAGATAGTTGCACGTCATGGAGTGCCTATCTCAATTATATTTGACAGAGATGAAAGATTTGTGTCAAGAATTTGGCAATCTTTCCAAGAAGCGTTTGGTTCACAGTTGAATTTGAGCACAACATTTCATCCACAGGCAGACGGTCAAAGTGAGAGAACGATTCAGACGCTTGAAGATATGTTACGAGCTTGCGTAATGGACTTGGGTGGCAGTTGGGATGTCACACCCCGACCGCGTATAACATGCAACCGCGGCGGAAACGTCGGGGAGTGTTGTAACAGAATTAATTGTTTCATAACCATGGCATTCAAAGTTGTATTTTATTTAACAACATGAAAGTTACATTGTCTTAAACAGGAAATAAAGAGTTCAGAACATAATTAAACTAAGTCTATCTTCATTTTATGTCTCTAAGGCACAGGTCCGCCCTAGTGTCACGATCATCATCCTACGGAAAAGCTCCTGAAAACACATGTGAAAATAGGTACGTCAGCATAAAAATGCCTGTGAGATACATAGGTTTTGTGTAAATAGGATTCATGACTTATAAGTTTAGGAAAAATTGTTTAATAACAGTCAGTCATGAACCTTGTAAGTTGTTTTGTTTTGTAAATCATTAAAAAGCAATGATATGTATAAATAAGAGAATAATGTAAGGTTAAATGAATAACCAAGTAAAAATGAGTTTGTATAAGATAAGTTGTTTTGTGAATCAATGTCTTGTGAAAATAAGTTGTTTATGTAAAATGTAATATGTCAAATATTGAAATGATTTAAGTAACGCTACGACATGAAATATCATACAAACACTTATTTATAGGAAGTACCAGCGGCGTATCCACCATGCTTGTATTATATTACACACGCCTCGTTACTCGAATCATTTACCCAAACCAACCATCAATGTAAATTGTTCATGTATAAATGAATTGTCATGTGTTAATGTGTAAACCATATTGAAATGTCTATGTCCAATGTAAACTACTAAATGCGTATATCAATGTCAAAATGTTTATGTTAATGTAGATCATGTAATGTGTATCCAAGAATATCATGTATGGTAAGTGAAATATATCAACTAAACCATATGTAAAATGCACAAAAACAAGGTATTGAAGTAAAACATGGTTTAAATCAAAGTTATGTTTTGTGGAACAAATGCATGCTATACTGATACAAACATTTATGCGGTATTGTGAAAATGCATACATCCAAGCCTTGAGACTGTGGCGATAAACCCTTAAACAAATTAAAGGTTTATCTAAGTTATGTATATCGAATTCGGTCATTCCTTCCAATCCAAACAAACCCAGGATTTCAGGAACGGGAGTTGTCAATTCCTATGGTACCACTACCTACTAACGAACGGCGTAGCTAATGTTAATGAATGTATTGTTCCATTGAAACAAACCAAATGTCATACCAAAATGTAAGCATGTGATGAAAACAACTGTACTAAGTATGCACACAATGGACATACATAGCATGAAATGTAATGTAAACAATGTACTAAGTACGCACACAATGGGCATACATAGCATGAAATGTAATGTAAAACAATGTACTAAGTACGCACACAATGGGCATACATAGCATGAAATGTAATGTAAACAATGTACTAAGTACGCACACAATGGGCATACATAGCAGGAAATGTAATGAAATCATGTACTATAATGTACTAACAAACATAGCAGGTATATGATGTGAAAACAGGAAAGCATGAAAGTAACAAGTAGGCACATGTGTTTCACCCCAAAACAGTTTGGAAAACAGTAAAAGAGGGGTCTATGTACTCACTTGAGATTGCTCAGAAGTCCTAAGATAACCACCAAGCAATGCTAGAGATCACGGAATCAAACGGCACCTAATATAGGTAACTATGTTAATAAACCGGACCTAATATCGGAGGATCGGATAGAATGAGGGTTCGTAAACCAAACGAGTATGGAGACTCGTGTAATATGGTTTAACAAAGCCCACATACTAAAACGAAAATTAACCTAAGTGTTTGTGACCCATTACGACCCGTTTAGGTAGCTTATGCTACTTTAACGCGTCGTTCGCGTAAAACGCGTTCGGAACGCCTAACTAGTCCTATGACAAGTAAAATATGCCTTAACATGTCTAATATGGTTGTCAAATCAGTTTAGATGTCAAAATTTATGTTACATATGTTTAAAACGAATTTTGGCATCAAAGGGGTATTTTGGTAATTTACCTAAGGCATATAAACTACCTATCATACAACTACTTAAACGAAGCGACCATAAGGTATAACCTCAGAGGGTTATTCCCTATATACTATGGTCACCTAATGTGTTTGGTCGGATCCTAATGATCGACCAAATGGCTCGGGTTCGAAGGTATAAGCGATTTATTAGATCGCTTACCCTTACGACCCTAGACAACGTGGTAATCAGTAGGCATAGTCACAAGGGACTATAACCATCGTGATTACAATCACGTTGCGAAGTTCAAACGAACTTCGCATTGACCATAAACTGGTCAATGCAGAAAGTCAAACAAAGTTTGACTTTCGGACTCGAAAAGCAATAAAAGAACGAAGGAACACTTACAAAGGGTCCCCGAATGCTAATCTAGATCAAAATAGCTCAGGTATGAAACAAAGGTTTCAACTTAGAGCACAATTGATCAGATTCTTGTGAGGAATGAGTGAAAATGTGATGGGTATTTATAGATTTCGGTCCACCGTTAGGATCGTTTCTTGGAGAAGAGGGAATGATCTAGCCCGTACACTTGTCGTAATGTTGTGGTAACTAAAAATGGCCCCTAATGAGCTGAAAGGGCAAGTGTGAGTGTGTGGTTGTGAGTTAATCAGCTGAAATCTGCTGACTAATCAGTCTTATCTGATCTGGGAGCCTGACGCAGGCCGCGTAAGGATACACATAGATCTTACGCGGGCCGCCTGGCCTGCACAGATCAGAATTAAGTTTCAGCAATGACAGTTTTGGTCCCTGCACGTGTTTAAGGCCATTTCCGACACTTCTAAGGCCCGTAAAGCCAACTTTAAGGCCCTAAAATGATGGCTAAACATTGTGGACATGAAACATGCTCAAAAATATACCGGATGTTGGTTCGTTTGGTCGTACGAACGCGATGTTCGCTTAATTACGACGGAATGCGCACAAGCGCGAAAAATGATCCAAATGACGCGACGAATGGATTTTTCTTATGCCAAACACTAGAATAAAATATTTTAGTGCTTACACAAATTTTTGGATGTCCGGATGTATTCAGAACGTGAGTTATGCGCAAAAGTGCAAACTTGTGCACTTTTTGACGCTTTTAGTCCCTGAATGACCCAAAAGTTTATTTTAGCACACCGAACCCCTCAAAGCCTATTTCTAAGCTACATAAAGGATTTTTAAGGTGTGTTTAACTTATGATCATATTCCGGAATGTTTGGTACTGTTCAAATTGGCATACTTTCGCAGTTTGTCAAGTTTAGTCCCTGTAAGCGAATTAACTTGTTTTTGCCATACCAAAGCCTTCAAAACTTATTTCTAAGTTATGTAAAGGTTATTTAAGGTATGTTAAGTATATGTTGATGTTCCGGAGTATTTGTCGCATTAAACTGATTACGTTTACGCATCAGTTTGCATATAACTCTCCAGAAAGCGATATAGAGTTTGAAATCGAATAAAAGTCAAAACATGAAAAATATAAAACACAACCAAACAAACATTGGGATCAAATAACATCGTTTTATTGACAATTGAACTGTTCCTAATGATTACAAGCACAGATGTTACATGGGATACTCACCTACCTTTGGTTGAGTTCTCCTATAACAACAGCTACCATACAAGCATTCAACCTGCAATGTTTGAAGCTCTCTACGGACGAAAGTGTCGATCGCCATTATGCTGGGAAGATGCAGGTGATAGACAGCTGGTTGGTCCCGAATTGGTTCAAGAGACGACAGATAAGATCATGCAGATCCGAGAACGCATCAAGGAGGCTCGTGATCGACAAAAGAGCTATGTGGACCAAAGAAGGAAACCTTTGGAGTTTGAAGTGGGAGATATGGTTTTATTGAAAGTCTCACCTTGGAAAGGTGTGGCACGCTTTGGAAAGAGTGGTAAGTTAAACCCACGATTCATTGGACCATTCGAAATCCTGGAGAGGATTGATCCTGTAGCATATAAGTTGGAACTACCTGCAGAACTTAATGGAGTTCATGATACATTCCATGTATCTAATCTAAAGAAGAGTCCAACACAAGAAACAGTGATCATACCTGCTGACGAAGTTCATATTGATGACACACTCCACTTCACCGAAGAACCTGTTGCGGTTACTGACTGGAAAGTTAACAAAACTCAGAGGAGTAGTGTTAAGCTTGTTAAGGTTAGATGGAACGCGCGTCACGGCCCAGAGTTTACTTGGGAGCGTGAGGACCACATGAAAGCCAAATATTCGCATTTGTTCCCTAACTCCCCTGCTGCAAGTAGTAAAGCTTAAAATTTTGGGATGAAATTTTCTTAACAGGGGGAGAATGTGACAACTGTCAAAAATTCAGGTATCCGTACAATTAATTAACTATGATTAGTGCTTAATGACTGTGCTGAATTACAATTAACTGCTTTCTAATTACTACTGTATACATACATGTGCATCATACATTGTTTAATGTCATACCAATATTGCATGTAAGCTTTATTGCCTCAAATGATGCATTAAGTATAGTTAGCACAGTTATCTGATAAGACAGGAAAATGCAGACATAACTCAACACATAGACAGACAGTGCATTGAGACACAGAATGAGCCAGAAACTAAGTACCACACTAGTATAGTGTGTAGGAAAGTAAGGATCACAAAACTGCCTTTCTAGTGATAGTTTAAGTGCCGGAAAGTGCCTAAAACTCACCCAAAGTGCTGAATTCAGCAAAATTCAGCAAAAATCAGCATTTTAGCCATTTAATTTTATGCAGAAACATGGTTAAATGGTCCTGAATGCTTTCCTAAGTGTCGGGAATCAAAAGTGTCACAAAAAGGTACATAAAGCACACTAAACTGCAAAGTTTTAGCACCTTAATGAACCAGTAACCAACCGAACAACATGACACTACCCGAAACACCAAATTTACACTAGAAGCACTGTTTAACATTTCCAAGCTAGTTATGGTCCCCGAACATCATAACACCCCATACAAATATCTAATAACTAAGACACTTAACTAATACTTGGATTTCAACTTGTAAATAACTAATCTAGTTTAAGCCTAATCTAGAACCCCCCCCCCCCCACCTATTTACGGCCAACATGGCCCCCACCTTGTTGATTTTATTTCAATATTAAATTAAATATGTTATAACTTTCCTAAACATAATATACAAGGGTTAACACTTGGATTTGGTTTATAAAAGAACATGCAAGACCATAAGCACATTACTACACACACTTGAAACACACACAAACTCCCTTCCCCCTTGGTGCTCTCGGCCGAAACTCACCACACACACACACTCACCATCATTCAATCTTTCTCATACAAATCAAGCATGTACAAAGGTGTTAGAGATCATACAAGGAAGCTAGGAGCTTTCGGAAGTGCAAAAACCACTTTCATTTGCTTTTATCCACTTGTTTTCTACACTTGATCATCCCTAGCCTTGTGCTAGTGGTAAGAGTCTTGATCTTGCTAGTTTACTTCTATTTTAAGTGGTTAAAAGAAGAATCATACTCATAACTTTGAAGAACACTAAGAATCACAATATGTAAACTTGAACATAAGCATGTTTAATGATGAAACTAAGTTGTTTATGTGATGATTTGCTTGTTGATTGTTGTTTGTTCATGTATATGATGTAGATCATCATATGATCTTGCTAGATCATGATTAAAAACATAATCTAGCAAGATGAGAAAGTAGAAACACTTGTGAAACAAGAAGAAATCATAAAGAAACATTTTTTTAGAAATGATGATCTTAAGTTGTAAAGATCAATCTTTTTCAAGAATGAAGTTTTTAAAGAACTAATCACACTTTAAAGGATAACAACGCTTACTAATAACACTAGTAAGTTCCTACAAATTTTAAAAATATTCAAGTTCATGAAGTGGTAGATTATTACTTGTTTTTTGGAAAATTGGTAAGAAAAGGTTGTCTATTGTTGATTGTGGGTTGATTGTGATGATTTTTACAAAAGAAAATGATATACTTGAAAGCATGGAAACCTCCATTTTTAAGGGAAACTATGGCAAAATTTTCTAAAAATCTAAACACTTAGAAAAATATTTCTAAACAAGTATTTACAAGTGTATTTTAAACCATAAATTGTTACAAAAACTTTGCCATAATTTTTTGTTACAAAAATTAAAACATTGGAGGTTGGTTTTCATAAATAAAAGTGACTAAATATGTATTTAGGAAATATATATTTAGAAGACACCATGTGTGTGATTATTTGTATATTGTGTGTATTAGTTATATTATTTTAGGACATGAAATAATATAACTCATTAAAATACCAAAAATTACAATCCAAAATATTACCAAAATTCCAAGAAAATGAATATACAAGTTATACACAAAATATTGGTGAAACCGAACTAAGGAATATAACTCACAAAAGATTCCGGAAATAATATTCATGTGTATATTTTGGCAAATAATATTTTGGACACCAAAGGAAACAAAAATATGATTTTTACAATTATTACAAGGTTATATCATATTTTTGACAAAAAGAAAATATTAGAAGATATATTATTTTCGGAAGAAATATATATTTTCTCAAACAAAAACGGAATATATTATTTTGGAGAAAAATAAATGTATATATATATATATATATTCCAAGTTAGACTTGAAAATATATTATTTTTGGAACTTGAGTGAAAATACAAATATTTTTGCCCAAGGGAAAAATTATAAATAATTTTTCTAAATAATATTTATTACAATATATTTTGGAAGCATATATTGGTGGACTTTTATTAAAGATAATATTCCAGAAAATTATTACGAAATTAAGTATAAGAATACTTAACAATTAAAAGAAGATACGTATTCTCGTACGTATAAATGCACACCGGAATACGACCCTAATACATGGCAAAAATATACAAGTATAAGAATACAAATACAAATACACCCATCCATGGGAATGATATACAAGTATAAATACTTGGGGAGTATTAATTTAAAAATAATTGTCTTAACAATTATTCCAACATTTATAAATATAATTTAAGTTAAAATATTAATTATTTTAACAAATAATTACATAACTTGGAATAATATCCAAGACACAAAAGAATCGTAACTCAAAGACAATAATACAAAGTAAAGGCACGACCCGCTCGACTAATAGATTATAGTACGTTGTAGGTAGTCGTGTTTACCCGAAGGAGCTTGAGTTACGGTGACTGAAGTCGCAAGACTGTGAGTTCGTGACCCCCTTTTCCTTTAACTATTTTTCCGTTTTATAACTTTGGGGGTGAAGTACATGTTACAACTGTTTACAAACGTTACTATTTGGTATGGTTAGCTAAGGAAGGGTACTGCTAGATCATGTGAGTGGTGGGTATGACGCTTAAGACCATTAATCCTCATTGTAGGACCGAGGGACATGAGTGATAGATCTATTTGGGTGTAGCAAGCCCCGCCCATGTTGGACCAGGGTTTGGTCCATGGGTTGACTATGTCTTACAGCCAGAAGCCCGGTACAAAGTCTGCTAGATTTGAGTCTTCCTGCATCACATCACACGTATTAATGGCCTTGCAAACCATTAATGATTTGTTTTTCCTTGTTGCTTTCATACCAGGATTTACAAACTTACATGCATACTTACAATGATTTCAAAGGTTTATTCATACACACAAACAAACACACGAACTCGCTCAACTTTTGTTGATGTTTTCAAAATACATGTATTTCAGGGAATTAAGAGTGGATCTGGTGGGCGTTGGATGTTTCAAGTTGCGTTAAGAATAAAGGATGTCATCTATTGTCCTAGGTTTTGGTTAGTGTGTCTTATTCCTGGATGAGACACATCTACGAAAACCTGATTTTATTTAGAGTCTTTTGATGAGTCCTTCTGGAACTCTAAACAATTCGTATGGTTTGTAAAACTTAAATTCGAAGTCTATGTTTAAACAATGATATTTGTGATGTTTTTAAACTTATCTAATGGATGACCATCTATGGTTTATATCATATAGTTGTTATGATTGAATGCAATGATATTAAGAAAGTCACACCACAATCACGCTTCCGCAAGAGTCAGGGTGTGACACTGCACATAACTTGAACCTGTGTATTATACACGTATGTACGTTTATATAAACAACTTAATAAAATAATCTACATATAGTCAACTGTAAAGTATAACCTAGAAATAATAAGATGCTTGACGTGAGTGACGGTGAGTATAATTTTTAATATATTTTAGCACTTTTACTCGTTTATCAAGCTTTACATTTATAAAACATGATATAACACAATCACTCTCTACAACACGCTAGGGCAAGTGCACCCATCATTGGCATATTATAGTGATGGTAAGATACCGAGGTCGTCAAAGGACACAAGAGCTTTTAATACTGGAATATCGTCAACGTCTAATCTAACCAATTTTTTTTATGAAAAGATGTTAGTAAATAAAAATTGAAGAGAAAATAAAATATTTAAAGGAAACAATAAACAAGATAGAATCACTTGGTTCTGAATCCTCTTTTACATATCCTTTGATGATTTCCGCACTTTGGGCTTTTTAACAGATTATCTTAGTTATAGTGGCATGTCCCTCTTTTGGAGGCAACGCTACCCTCAGCCATATTGATATGAGTCAGCAGGGATACAGTCCCGCAAGGCCTGATTATTGAAAGATAATTAAGTAAGTTATTAATGCAAAATGTGGCATGTCCCTCTTTTGGAGGCAAGGCTACCCTCTGCCATATTGGTCTAAGTCAGCATGGATACAGTCCCGCAAGGCTGGTTTAAAGTTTTAATAATAATTTATTTATAAGGGATTCAAGTTGTTCTTACTTCCCCCGATTTGATGCTATCTGTCTCAAGAGAAGTCCTAATAAGCTTGAATCAAGTCCTCGCAGGATCTATACACTGAACGAGGCAAGAACTTTACCCAATCCACCCTTCTAACCCCCTTCCAGGCAGTTAACATGCTTTATATAGACTGTAAAGACATGAAGAGTGAATCAACAAAACATGAAGAGATGATAGAATACAGTTCACTTTCAATATAAAAAAACTAGTTATTAAAGTCATTAATACATACCCAGATAAAAATTTAGCCAAAGCATGGAAATCAAACGTAATACATAAAAGATTTGTCTTCACCAAGTGATGTAACAGATTAGCCAAGCATGGCCTTTGTTTGACAAGAACTCTTACAATCAATCTTGGATCGCGAGACTACTACACACGCTCTAAACTCAAACGGATGTGGTGGATGATGGTGTTCGAGTGGTGCTAAGTGAGAGAGAGAGGGCTTCCAAGGGATGAGTTGCTAATGAACCAAGCACCTCTATGTATAGCTGGAAACAGACCCTTCACACGACCTTGTGCCCAGGGGGCACGACCCCATATCTTTTCCTTTTCTATCTTCATTTAATGATCTGTGTCAGTCCGTATGCACACAAGGTCCATGTGTCAAAGGGCACGACCCCGTGGTCTTGTACTTGTTGTACTTTCAGAGATTCTGTATATCTGGGAGTTGACCACGACCCCATGTCTCTTGTCTGCTTCTGTTTGTCTTGTTCTGCATGGACTCTAGAGTGGGGCATGACCCCATGCCTTGGTGGCACGACGCCTTGCTTGCCTTCTGATTTGTTGTTTTGGTCTTGGGGTGAAGCTTGGAGGGTAGGTATGGTGTGTCAACTTCTCATCTTTTGTATTTATGTTGGTTTTTTCCGTTAATTTGTTCCTTTTGTACATTTAAGCTCTTTTTATCTTGAATGTCAAAAGTATACAAAGAAACGCACTTTTTCCAACATTAGTACATATAAGGGTTGATTTATACCTTACTTGATACAATTTATATGTTGCATTTTGCGCATATCAATGCTACAAACAGTAAATAGTCTAAGATTTTTCATACATATTTGTATAATATAAATTAAAACAAAATCACAACAAATGGTCCAGAAAGTTAGTTTGGTTTTTATTTTCTTTGGTTCTGTTGGAAACCCAATGTCCCAACTCTCTTCTGTAATCCCCATCCACGTTTCCATGTGGTGCATCGCAAATATACCATATGTCACACCCCAAGAGATGGCGGAATCATCGGGGTGCGGCACTAGGCGAATCAGATTACTCAAGAGAATCCATAACAACTATTAAGTGACAATATTTTTAATATGTTTAATATCCTATACTATCAAACAATAATCCACAAATAGTCATTACAGACATCAAAATCTCTCAAACAAGTTCCAATCCGACAACCTAGATTTTATTAGATGAGTTCCTGGACTTCCTATCCTTTTTTGTAGCATAACAATCCATTAACCTGTCACATACGTTAAAATAAAAGTCAATGCAAAATGTAAAGGTGAGTACACAAGTTTGCATAAGTATAGTATAAAAAGCGGTTACGCATAACCAGCATGTAACACGTAACGGGCGAAACATGTAACTACCAACAATGATACATCCTAACCACTTGACTGCGAGTATGCGCGACACATGTTCACCGAAGCGAACACGTGAAGTAAAGAATGTGATCCTTAGCAACCCCTGACAAATCAGGTGCTGAGTCAAAACTATAGTACTATTGTTGCTAAAGGCGGTCAGGGTAATCACTGTATAAGCATAGAAACAAGCATTCAACTAATCATATATAGCATGCGGGAGCGGTGAGCGTTTATAAAGTGTTTGCGTTGTGTGTTGTGTTTTTTATAGAGAACGTATGTAACACCCAAAAGTGTAACAATCCGACTTTCCAGGTCATTACTTATCGATATCATTTCTTTTGTAACCGCTTGTACTCCCGAGATTCGGTTAACTCCAAGGGTTAAAACCATGTTTTTAAACGCATTTAAAACGCATTATTACAACGCTTATTCAAAACGCAGTTATCGCATTTAAACGTCGTTTATAACGCATACTATTTTAACGCATTTTATCGCATATTACATTGCTTGTTTAGATTAAACGCTATCACAACTCAATCGCAATCGCAAACTCGAAACGCGAATTTACTTATGTTATGTGTGTTATTTGTATGATTATTTGATTAAATGTTATGTGTGGTTATCAACGCAACGTTTACACGCACAACGCTTACTCGCAACTCGATTAAACGCAATGTAACGCTTAACACACGAAACGAAAGTCGGAAAACTAACAAACACAACTTAGCTGATCGAATGAACAACCGATCGAATGGGCTTCCGTCCGGATGACCATCCGCTCGGATAGCCATCCGACCGAAAGGCCATTCGACCGACAAGCCATCCGTTACCTCACATCTTGCACCGACTTAACTCTCCACCCACCTCTATAAATAGTACCCGGACACTCCCTTTCACTTATTTGGCACCTCCATCCCACCACAAGCACACAATTCGCTCTCACTCCCTTTCACTGATTTGGCTATTTCGTAAGTATTTCTCCTCAAACCTTGTACAATCTTCATCACTAAACACTTCTACATCAGCTTCTTCATCAAAATCACACAAACACTTCAGCTTTTTCTCTGAAATTGTTGATTTAGACCTCTTGAAGGTGTTCTTCACTCAACTTGCTTATGCAATCTGTTGTGGAGCACCAACTCATCAAGATTGGTTCAGATCTAAGAGATTTCCATAACTTTTCAAATAAGTTTTTTTGCAAGATTTCACACTTTTCATCTCTTTTCAAACTTTTCTACAACTTTTATACAAAAACCGATGAAATCCGGACTCATTCAGACTCTCTACTCGTTTCCCAGTTAAGAACCGGCTTGAAAATGGATTTCCACCAGAGAGATGACCAATTCACGGGTTGAACATAAAATTCCATCAAGAACAGTAAGTCTGATCGAATGGGTTGAGACCATTCGACCAACTGAGCTGGACTTGGTGTGTTTCCGTTGTTTGACACGTCATCACGTCGTCTCCGTCATCACGCCGTCTCCGTTTTTCTAAACCTTTTCACTATAAAATTTTATGAATTTTCAAACAACAGATCGCCATCGCCCACTCGAGTGGCCATCTGATCGGATGACATCCGATCGAATGACCATTCGACTAGGTGACCTGTCTCTCATACTAATCCTTGTTCAAAACGATTTGATTAAACTTCAAATTTTAACAATTTTACAAACAGTCACGCACCCACTCGAATGGTCATTCGTTCGAATGGCCATCCGCTCGGATGACCATCCGTCCGGATGACCATCCACTCGGATGGGTTATCCCCATTCGTTTCGGATCACCATCCAACACTCTGTTACGCATTGTTCAACTCTTACGCTACTGTTCTATGCTCAGGCTAAACTCCACGCGCTCCCTTCAATCCAATCAAGGTTGTGTTTACTTGTTAAACACACACTGTGAGTATACTCGAACCCATTTTCTTTTAAACGCACTTTTGGGTGTTACATACGTTCTATATCAAAACACAACACACAACACACAACGCAAACACATCACAACGCTAACCGCTCCCACATGCTATACGTGTACTTTGAATGCTTGTACTATGCTATACAGTGTTACACTATACCGCCTCTAGCAATGATAGTACTATAGTTTGGACTCAGCACCTGTCGTGGACGGGGGTTGCTAGGGATCACAACTCTTTACTTCACATGTTCGCTGAACATGTGTCGCGCATACTCATAAACGCAGTCTCGTGGTTAAGTTGTAGACATTGTTTGATAGTTACATGCTTCGCCCGTTACATGTTGGTTATGTGTAAACGCTTTTACTACTATATGCTGTCACACCCTGGCTTTGCGGAAGCGTGGTCAATTTTGGTGTGACTTCTTAATACCATAGCTTAACCATAACAAAGCTATATGAAATAAAATCATGCAAGATCATCCGTTTGAATTAAGTTTTAAAACCAGAGTAACATACCATTGTCTTAAAGACTTACAACATCATAACATAAAACATTGTCTTGAACAACATAAACAGTAACATGAAATAAGCGCAGTTTAAGATTTGTGACTTGTCCAGGAAAGAGTCACATTTCCTAAACTGGGATGACCTTGGAACCCAATATGCAGCGGGAAAACACGTCATACCGTGCCAGATCCTGTTAATTTCCTGAAATACATGTGAGTTGAAAAATCAACAATAATGTTGAGCGAGTTCATGTGCAAGTGAGTATGTAAAACACTTGTAAGTATAAAAGTTCCCTGGTATGTAGCAGTGTAAGGAAAAGAGATCACCAATGGTTTGCAACGCCATTAGCATGTTGTGAAATGCAAGTAGGAAGACTCAACCTAGCAGATTTTTGCGTCGGGTACAAAGTCACTCAAGGTCCGTTCTGTTGGTCCTCTTAGAGGTCCGTTCTGTTGGGCCTAGAGTTGGGCTCGCTACACCCAGATAGATCTACCGCTTACGTCCCTCGGTGTTTCTGCCTACCCATTCACATGATCTAAGTAGTAAACCTCCTTACGCTAACCATACCGTGTATAAAGTACTTGTAATCAAAGTAACATGTATTTCACCCCCGCAGTTAAGAAAACTGAAAACAGTTAGAGAAAAGGGGGACATTAACTCACTGTCGGTGCGTCTCTACCAAGTACTCCAAATCAGAAAGCTGCGCGACGACCTACAAGTGCTAATTCTATTAGACGGACGGCCGTGCCTTAGCTTTATAGTTAAATCTTTGGGAAATAGTTAGACAACTATTTCGTGTTTACGTTCTGTATATACTTGGTAGTTAATCTCCTTCCCAAGGATGGGGGATTCAATACATGTGCGTTGAAATTATATCATTAAGTCTCACTTAATATATATACCTTTCCAATTACAAAATATAAGTATTTTTCTCAAAAATATTATATTTTCATTTCACATAATTTTTCTCCAATAATACGTTGTTAAAATACGCGTTCATAAATATTTCTGTAAGTGCGTAAGTTACGTTTTAACAATCGAGTGGTAATATACTTACCGGTGTAACTTATATATTTATGGTGAAAGCGTTCGTATTATTTTGGATTCGTTAACGTTCGTAAATATTATTTTTACCCTAAAAATAATATTTATGTATTTCACAAAATAATCATAAACAGTGTGTGAAAAATATATATATTTATCACGTTAAATTTTGTGAAAATCCCACCTCCGAATATTTAGTAAATAAAGTCATGGCGAAATTTATGTTTCGAAAACATGTCAAAAATGATTCTAACACTTGTAGTGTAAATAGTTCTAAGTGTTAGGTTTTTAGAAAAATTTCGCCAGGGTTTCCTCTGTAACTGGAGGTGGCCACGCTTTCAAGCGTATCATTTTCTTTAACAAATCAACTCAACAATTTTCTTTATTGATCAGAACAACTTTCATCACAACAACTAATCGACAAGTATGTAAATCGCATAATCGCATGAACTTGTAGTTTTTCCGAAACTATAGTGTAAATCC
Organism: Helianthus tuberosus; assembly: GCA_030545235.1. Classification (NCBI taxonomy): domain Eukaryota; kingdom Viridiplantae; phylum Streptophyta; class Magnoliopsida; order Asterales; family Asteraceae; genus Helianthus; species Helianthus tuberosus. The sequence continues at coordinate 1,128 of JARYGA010022706.1, read as the reverse complement.
CATTATATTTTGTGGATCTTTATATAAAGTAATTTTGATCTCGTAAAAACCTCGTTTTTAGAGAAATCCGTCTTTACAACTTCTCGTCATCTTTTACAAAAACGGTTATTTGTCGGATCTTTTCATTTCACAAGTGTTTACACACTTGTGGTTTATAAAAATCATGCTTGTTATTGTAAGATCCATCTCTTTAAAATACATGATTTCTTTGATACGTGGTTCTTTGAAAATACCACTTGCAGATGCGTAGATCCGCTAGTTTTAAACACTATTGTACAAGTTAAAACACTTTTACACAAGTAAAACATTTTTACACAAGTTCATGTTTCATGTGTGGTAGAGTTTCACCTTTTAACCCTTGTTACTTCTAAAATAGCTTTGTGTCATGATTCAAGAACATGACCATACCGGGTTAAACGATGATCCGAGCTACCACAACATAGATCGGGTCTAAATAATCACCACTTTCAATTACTACAATATTTACACAACACATAAGCTATTAACCACCATTTTAAGTGTTTTAGTAGACTTTTGTGCATCATTTTGCATTTTAACGAGATTTAACCGATACAAAGCCTTTTAACCACTTTAGATTAGCTCAAGATAGAGATTTAAACATTATACCTCTAGCTCAAGGCTAGGGAAGGATCTTGACGAAAATGGCGTGGATAAAAGCTAAAGAAAGAGGTCCTTCGCATTCCGCTTGCTCCAAGCTTCCTAATACGTGACCCTTGATGTTTGTAGATGCTTGGAATGATGATGATCAAACTCGAAAATGGGTGGGTGGTTATAGGGGGGTTCGGCCGAGAGCTCTAGAGAAGAGAGGGAGAGTGTTTGTGTGAAGTTGTTAAGTGATAATGATCAAGTGTGTTAATCTCTTAACTTATAGACAAACTCAAGTGCTAATAACCAATGGTTCTTGTGTCTTTAGGATATTAGACAAGATTAGATTAGGAGATCTTGCAAGTACAAGGCATGTCCCCAAGGGGACGGTTTCGGTCAAGAGGGGGGGGGGGGTCCTTGGTTCGATTTCAATCATTAGTTGGTTACTTAGTTAGGTTAACTAAGTTAAGTTTAGAGATTAACTTGGTTAGTTGTGTGTCACGCGTTATAATGGGTGTTAGG
>JARYGA010022705.1:0-25000 GCA_030545235.1 Helianthus tuberosus | reverse complement strand
TCTAGTTTCTGTGTTTTTATTAAATGTGTGTAATAATGGTATTTTATTTTTAAAAATTGTATCTACAGATTGATGGTGATGTGTTACAGAATACCAACTTGAGGGTACGTATACATAAGTTGGTCTGGAATGTTTTTATCACTCCTGCCACATTTGAGGAGTGATGGGAGTTATTGATAAATGATTGCAACTTGCAGCGTCACAAGTGGTTGTCTGATATGTTTTCTATTAGAGATCAGTGGGTCCCATGTTATTTTAGGGACATACCAATGTGTTGTTTAATGAAAACAACGTCTAGATGCGAAAGTTCAAACGCACTTTTTAAGGTATACTCTAGCGCATCGAATACTCTGGTCCAGTTTATGTTGTGTTTTGAGATGGCAATTGATGGTCAACGCTACCGGCAACGGGTTTTTGAGCATAAAACCGATTCAACATCTGCTGCCTTATGCACTCCGTTACCTATAGAAGAACATGCATCACTTGTATACACCAGAAGCATTTTTAAGGAGGTCCAAAAGGAGATATCTAAAGCCTTATTATCATGTATGAATGGTAGACCTGATGTCGTTGATGGTTATGAACTTTATACGGTTTCTCACTTTGAAAAAGGGACCGTTATTGGTGATTACACGGTAATTTTTTTGGTTTCATATTTTTATTTCTGTTTTATCCTTCATTTGTTTAGATATATACCATTATCAATGTGTCATAATACATAAAGTTATTATATTTGTGTAATTAAGACACTTACACATGTGTAAATAAGCTGTTTACACATGTGTAAGTAAGATGTTTACACATGTGTAAGTAAGCTGTTTACACATGTGTAAGTTGGCTGTTTATACATGTTTTTAACTGTTTATATATTTGCAGGTTAAGATCAATTTGAGTGATAACTCAGTTACATGCTCATGTATGTTATTTACACGCTTTGGATATCTATGTCGACATGTTTTTTCTGCATACCAATTTCGAGGCATAAACAAAATTCCTGACAAGTATATAGCTCCAAGGTGGAAAAAAGATGCATTGCCTAAGAAAGTGTTCAACCTTGAATTCCGTTATGGTGTTGACAACTCAGAAAGCTTTAAGCTTAGGTCAGAGGCGTTGAATTTAGCTCAGCAATGTGGTGATCGATTACGGGGTGATTCAGTAAAGCTTGCTTGGTTTGTGGAACAAATCAAGGCTATTAAGAACAAAATTTTTGAAGAGGTCGCAACTGATCCAAGTTCTAAGAATAATGGTGGTGTCTTTGAAGAATTGGTTGGAGAATCACAACCTGATAGTGTTTCTTTTGTGGCTCCCCAAGGTATTAGGAATAAAGCATGTGGGACATCTCGTCGTTTGATTGGCCCGGGAGAGAAAGCCAAGGTTAAGAGCAAGAAGAAAAAAAGGAATTGCAAATTGTGTGGAAAACGTGCCTACCATGATTCTCGTAACTGTCCTACAAAAAAAAAGAAAAAACAAAAACGTAAACAAAGTCACCGTGACGAAGATAATGATGAAGAAAATGATGAAGAAAATGATGAAGATATCGATGAAGATAGTGATGAAGATAGCAATGTAGATGGCGATGAAGATAGCCACGAAGATAGTGATGGTGAATGAAGTTTATCTTTTATTTTCTTTTAGTTTTGATGTTGGATTTTAGAGTTTTAATACACATTTATAAGTTCTCTGTTTTACACACGTGTAAGTGTTCAGTTCGACTTTTTATGTTTATGCTTTACATATGTTAAGGGTTTTTACATATGTGTAACTTTCTTATTCATACAATGCCTGCAAATGACGGGTGGTCCGTAGGACAACCCTTAAATGAGCTAATTACGTGCATATCCCATCTTTTACACGGTTATGTATCGTGAATGTGATAACTACGAGTACTCATGGTTTTTCAGGTTAGACGCTTAATTTGGTGAAGTTAACATGATTAGAGATGAAGCGGAACAGCCAGGGATAATAATCGAGTGAATAACATTAAACCGTAGCTTACGATTTTAACCGTAGCTTACGGTATTGATACATGGTGGCGGCCTATATATTGGATTGAAAGAAAAAGGAATTAAAAGGTTTGAACATTTATTGATGATGCACGTGATTTTCATGAGAGCAACAACAGATCATCATCACATTGGCATCACATCATCATCAATATTACAAGGATCACACAACATCATCATTGTTTTGACTTCTTGAACATGCTGCCATACTGAGAGACAAATGTTGGACTCCATACACGCATTAGTGGACCCTTTGGATTGGGCTGCCACACAAAGTGAAAAGAACATCATCATGGGGCTGTTGTTGGACGGCAACTTGGAGGGCTTCATACACGCACGTGAAGAGGGGAGACATAAAAGTCAACAACATCAATTCAACATATTCACGTGAGGAGACAGCCAACACTCATCATAACAACAATAGAGATAATAAGCCACGCATGGATCATTGGGCCGCACATGATTGGTCTTTGGGGGCGGCACATGTGAAGAAGCAAACAAACATTACATCACCGTAACACAGGAAGTTGCCACCGTAACAAATTGAACATCACCGTAAATTACGGTGATACCGTAATTTACGGTGGAGGCGACGCACAACTCGTAACTGCCATCATTAAGTGAGTTTTATGGTGTCTTTTGGAGTATTCTCATCATTGGTCGGTTTTGGAGCATCCTAGGGGCGATTTTGGCTGTTGGTACTTGGTTGCAAACAATTTCTAACATTCGGTTTATGTTTTCGATTCATATGAACACTAAACTTGTTGTTATGATGATTCACCAAGCTATGTCCGGCTAAACTTATGGTGATCATCCTGAATTGAAGGTTTGTCTATGACTTTTGTGTTTGGATTCGTATTTCTAGAATAATAGACTTGCAATGCATTTGTTTATTATGGTGTGTGAATGTTTGTTTGTAAATTGTTGATTGATGTTATAATCATATCCTAAATCGTACGTTCTTGGTGTTGCTAACAATCGAGATATCACGGGAGGGATTAGGGTTAGATATTAATCAATTGGTTATCGGGTAACAACCTCGCGTTTTCATAATCCGAGTACTTAGTTCCCTTTTATCACAACAAACAATCATACATGAATCATGTCTATGTGATTCTTTCTAGTGAATTTAACACAATTGTCAAAAGCAAACCGGAAATTTAGGATGATCACATTCTCTTAATCTGCTTAACAACCAATTTTGATTCGCAATTAGTTATTAATTTAGTTTTCTAAAACAACAATCCAAATCATTGATCTTTATTTTTCTGCAAATTAGGTTAATTGTAGTTAATTGCAAAGCTATAAAATCAACACACTTTCCACATACTCCCTGAGTTCGATACCCTATTACCGCTATCTATAGTTGTTTTGGGATTAAATTTGCGTGACCCACGACAATCACATCAAATTTTGGCGCCGTTGCCGGGGAGTAGTGCGCAACGTGTGTCAGTTTGTTAGTTTTGCTTTGTTATTTTCGGGTTTACACTGGTGTGTTTAGTGTGCAGGTTCTACAGGTGCATGCATACTAGAGGTTCTCACAAAGCGTCACCATTATCATTTGATCCGGAAATCGAAAGAACGCTAAGGCAAAACCGAGTTTTACTACGCGAAAACAGATCATTGGTTCACCTACTTCACCCATTACACCAAGAAAAATCATGGACGAAACACAAGTACCACCCACAACGGGTCAAACGACCTCAACTTTTATACCTACTTCCACACAACCATCACCAAACACCACTATTCCAAACATCACCACAATGCCTACTCCACCTCATGACACTACACCATCTAACACCACACAACCAATTAATACTCAAAATGAACCTAATCTTTCCTTTAGCCCATCTACTACGATTCCACCACTCACTCATTTCTTCCCAGTTTCCGGTCAATCATCTACCCATTATTCAATACCACCAAATACAACCATTGTCCATGCCACTTCAACATTTATACCATCGAACCAAGCGGGATTTCAATATTCAACCCTTCCAATTGGGCAAACTTCGGGTATAGGGGGAGATGGATATGAGGAAGGTTACGAAGATTTTGAGGGCTAAGGTGAAGATGGGTACGCTTATGAAGGTTATGGCGATCAAGGAGAGTTCGGTTATGTGCAAAGTCAATCTCAAGGAATGGCAAGTGTAGGTGGAGTGCCACAACAACAACAACTTATACCGCAACATATTCGGCCAAGACCACAAGGGCCACCAATGCAACGCCCTATTCCTTTGCAACAAGTTCGGCCACAAAATGTACAACCACAATTTCAAAGGCCAATTCAACAACCACCGATGCCACAACAACAATTTCAACCACCGTTCGTACCACAAGGGCATGTACCAAGACCTATGGGTCCTATTCGTCCAAGGGGTCGATTGGGTGTTCCAAGAAGGCATCTTAGGGAACAAGCACGGGGAATAGAAGCGCATTTCAGGCCGATAATTACTCAAAACCCTTCACCGGTGGTTATCCCTCACAACAACCAAGGGAGAACCTTTGAAGTAAGAACAAATTCTTTGCAAAGTTTTCCGAAGTACAAAGGGCCAGCAACGGAGGAGCCGTATTTCCATTTAGAGGCCTATGACTCAATTTGCAATACTTTTGGGAGTCAAGGTTTTTCAGCCGATGATGTCAAGTTGGTCCTATTTCAGTTTTCTTTGGAGGACAAGGCAAAGAAGTGGTTCTACACTTTGCCTTCAGCATCTATTTACACTTGGGCGGAGATGCAACAAATTTTCCTAGACGAATTTTACACCGCTCAAAAGACCAACGATGCTAGAAAGGGGTTGAGGAGCTTCCAACAACAACATGGTGAGATGTTCCATGAGGCATTTGAACGTTTCAATATGATGATTAAAAATTGCCCTCACCATGGGATTGAACTTTGGGAGTTGATGAATGCCTTCCACGAGGGGTTGAGTGCCGAAGATGCTCGTGATTTGATGTCCATTACCGGTGGGACCTTTGGCACAAATTATGAGAACGATGATTGGGAGTTCTTAGAGAATATGGCAATTACATCAAAGAGAAAGGCTCAAGCATCTAGGAGAGCCCGACTGGCCATTGCCCGACCTCAAGTGCACGCAATCGATGATGGTAATGTTCAAACTACTAACCAAATTTATGATGTTTGTGCATTGTGTAATGAAATAGGTCATGCGGCTGAAAATTGCCAAGGATTGGTGGAAGGGCAATATGAAGAAGTTCATGCAGTTCAAGGTCAAGGAGGGGGTGGTAGAAATTTCAACAACATGAATTCTAATACCTACCACCCCGGGTTGAGGAACCACCCAAATTTTCGGTATGGGAACCCTTCAAATCAAGCTAACCCGAATTTCCAAGGAAAGCAAGGATTTCAAAGGCAATATCAAACGGGTCAAAGCTCTTCGGGTGGAAATGAGATGATGGAGATGTTGAAGGCGATGCAAAGTGAAATGCAACGAATGAACCAACGTGATGAGGTTCGGATGCAAAAGGACGAGGTTCGTGACAAAAGCATCCAATCGTTGACCACTCAAATGGGTCAACTTGCAAGTGACGTGGCGATATTGAAGAAAGCAAAAGGTCAACTACAAAGTGACACGGTGACAAATCCCAAGAACATAAAAGGCGTTAATATCAATGTGGTAAGCACCGTTCCTAGTACCGAATTTAATGAAAAATGTCTAACCTCTTCGTGTCAAATAAATACAGGTATAGAGAAGGATGCCGATGGTGAGAATGATAAAGAGTATGAAGCGCCAATCGTGCCTATCCGTGTGGGAAAATTAAAAATCCCTCATGCATTATTGGATTACGGGGCAAGCATGAGTGTGCTACCAAGCGATCTATATGATATGTACGACTTTGGTCCACTTGAAGGTATAGACACCATGGTGAGCTTGGCGGATGGAAGTTGGAGGCATCCACGGGGAATGGTTAGGAATGTTAAGATTCAGTTGGGAGAGTTTGAATACTCGGTTGATTTCCTAGTTTTGGACTATGCTTCTACCAATATGGCATCACAACAAAGGGTAATTTTAGGTCGACCGTTTCTATACACAGCAAATGCTCAAATTAATTGTAGAGACGAGATTATTACTATGACCGAAAAGAACCGTAGGTTGTACTTTGATGTTCAAACTAGAGGGATTAGTTATGAGTCCATTGAGAGGAAGGGTGGTGAGTTTAGTGATTGTATGAGAAATGTGTTACAACGAATGAGAAAAAAACACCCACCGGACCGTGAAGAAGCATATATGGGTGCGAGCAAGAGTGTATTTGATTACCCACCGAGTCAAAACAAGATGGATGCATTTTGCTCAATGGCACAAGGAAGTGATGGAAGTGATAGGAACCGGTTCTTTGAGCCACCATAAATGGGGGTGGTACGGTCTGGCTGAAGACCTGAAAACTTAGCGCTGCTCGGGAGGCAACCCGAGGTTTTTCACTGATCTTGTTATTTCTTTAGTTTTTTTTATGTTTCAGGGCCATGGCAACACTCAAGTGTGGGGAAGATGTGCGGATATTTGTGTAAAGGTGGTGAAAGGAAATTGGATCATTTACAATATCTGTTGTGCCAAACTTTACCAGGTCAATGTACTTTTTCCTTAGACTTGTCATGTTCTTTAGCTTTGAAATATTGTTAGTTTGTTAGTTTGCTTTTGTTTATAAAAATTAAAAAAAAAATCCAAAAAGAAATTTGGGGTTTGAGAGTTTATCAAAGGCTGATGTTGTGGGTTAAAAGCGATCCTTCCTTCAAAGCCATACATTGGGACAATGTATCCCAAGTGTGGGGATGGGGGAAATTTTTGATAGTTTTAAAAAATTTTGTAAATCCGAGCGAAAATTGTTAAAATTTGAAAACTTGATATTGTGCCATTTGACACACCGACACCCATTTCTAGTCTTTTCTTGGTGAGGATTTGAGCCACACATGATTGTTATTGATATTTTATTGTTTGAGTGGCGGTGTGCGTTGTGTGTTAATAGAACTTGTGTGTGAATACTTGTTAAATCCTAGAATTAGCATGCTTTTGAAAATGATAGGGGGACTTTTAGGAAGCCTCGTCAAGATGTGTGAGAGTGTGGGATTGGTGGGTTGGACCTCATACGTTACATATATGAGCTTGGTATTGTGAGGGGTGGGGGTTTGGTCCTTAGAAAGCCATGTTGAGCCTTAGACCATTCGATTGTGACCCGAGCCTACTTCCTACAAAATTTTTACCCTTTTGAGATGACCCGGTTTAGGAGATTTAGTATGTAGTATTGATGTTCTTGTATATATTGTTAAGTTTGATGTGTGATGAAAAAAAAAAGAGAAAAATATGAAAAAAAAAAGTATTTAGTTGCAATAGTAGTTGAGATTGTTGAAGAAGTTGTGTATATAGTTGATGTTTGCTTTGTTTTGTAGTAGAAATAAAAACCGGGTCAAATCAATTAGCTCTCGCATATATATTCCACAATTTTCCTACCTTTGCACCTAGCCCCGTTACAACCCGTAAGTCCTTTTGATTCATAAGCATGCTAAATACTCAATAGGAGGAGACTTGATTTTTATACAAGCTTATTGTCGCACAAAACACACACACGCATTGAGTGGTTTAGCATTATGTGATAATATTTCTTGTCACCGAGAGTTTTTGTGAGGGGTGTGCCTTGTGGTATGATTGAAGGTTAGTAAAATGACTATACATTATAGCTTGGTTTGCATCTTGATCGCTTGTGGTTTTGAAATAGTTTTTGAATCGGTTGCTTGGGACAAGCAACGGGTAAGTGTGGGGATGTGACGGGTGGTCCGTAGGACAACCCTTAAATGAGCTAATTACGTGCATATCCCATCTTTTACACGGTTATGTATCGTGAATGTGATAACTACGAGTACTCATGGTTTTTCAGGTTAGACGCTTAATTTGGTGAAGTTAACGTGATTAGAGATGAAGCGGAACAGCCGGGGATAATAATCGAGTGAATAACATTAAACCGTAGCTTACGATTTTAACCGTAGCTTACGGTATTGATACATGGTGGCGGCCTATATATTGGATTGAAAGAAAAAGGAATTAAAAGGTTTGAACATTTATTGATGATGCACGTGATTTTCATGAGAGCAACAACAGATCATCATCACATTGGCATCACATTATCATCAATATTACAAGGATCACACAACATCATCATTGTTTTGACTTCTTGAACATGTTGCCATACTGAGAGACAAATGTTGGACTCCATACACGCATTAGTGGACCCTTTGGATTGGGCCGCCACACAAAGTGAAAAGAACATCATCATGGGGCTGTTGTTGGACGGCAACTTGGAGGGCTTCATACACGCACGTGAAGAGGGGAGACATAAAAGTCAACAACATCAATTCAACATATTCACGTGAGGAGGCAGCCAACACTCATCATAACAACAATAGAGATAATGGGCCACGCATGGATCATTGGGCCGCACATGATTGGTCTTTGGGGGCGGCACATGTGAAGAAGCAAACAAACATTACATCACCGTAACACAGGAAGTTGCCACCGTAACAAATTGAACATCACCGTAAATTACGGTGATACCGTAATTTACGGTGGAGGCGACGCACAACTCGTAACTGCCATCATTAAGTGAGTTTTATGGTGTCTTTTGGAGTATTCTCATCATTGGTCGGTTTTGGAGCATCCTAGGGGCGATTTTGGCTGTTGGTACTTGGTTACAAACAATTTCTAACATTCGGTTTATGTTTTCGATTCATATGAACACTAAACTTGTTGTTATGATGATTCACCAAGCTATGTCCGGCTAAACTTATGGTGATCATCCTGAATTGAAGGTTTGTCTATGACTTTTGTGTTTGGATTCGTATTTCTAGAATAATAGACTTGCAATGCATTTGTTTATTATGGTGTGTGAATGTTTGTTTGTAAATTGTTGATTGATGTTATAATCATATCCTAAATCGTACGTTCTTGGTGTTGCTAACAATCGAGATATCACGGGAGGGATTAGGGTTAGATATTAATCAATTGGTTATCGGGTAACAACCTCGCGTTTTCATAATCTGAGTACTTAGTTCCCTTTTATCACAACAAACAATCATACATGAATCATGTCTATGTGATTCTTTCTAGTGAATTTAACACAATTGTCAAAAGTAAACCGGAAATTTAGGATGATCGCTTTCTCTTAATCTGCTTAACAACCAATTTTGATTCGCAATTAGTTATTAATTTAGTTTTCTAAAACAACAATCCAAATCATTGATCTTTATTTTTCTGCAAATTAGGTTAATTGTTGTTAATTGCAAAGCTATAAAATCAACACACTTTCCACATACTCCCTGAGTTCGATACCCTATTACCGCTCTCTATAGTTGTTTTGGGATTAAATTTGTGTGACCCACGACAATCACGTCAGCAAACATGACACCCCTAGTTACCGACACTGGTCCTTCAGTCGAGTCGTTGCTTGGGTCAGCTGTGGTCCACAGAATCTGACCATTGTTTGCATCTAAAGCCACCCAACCAGTTGCGGTTGTGGTCCGGTTAGATGGTATGAACGTGAAAGGCATAAGAGTCGAATGCAATTCTCTTGGTGTGATTAGGTTTTGTTTGGTTCGCTTATTCTAGTCGAATTATAGAATTAAGTTTTTACAAGTATAATACTAAAACAAGTTATACCAGTGACTTTTTATTGGTCTAATCACTAGTTCAACACTTTCACCAGAATGAGTAAGAAGCGGCATGCAAAAATCCATGAGATCTTCAGTTTTATACCACTCCACCATCTCATTCTATTACCACAGAAACCTCCATCTCATTTTCATAAAATCGTTTAAGTTGCCGGCGAGTAAGTTTCGTCCTGTTGAACACATTCCGTTTGATCACTCATAAGCTCAAAATCATTGGTTTGGTATTAAGGTATAAAGTCGAAACCTAGTCTAGTCTTATTCGGGTTGGGGGTGCAAGTTTAGCGACGTTATCCGCCTTTGATCTAGTGGAAAATGGTATCACAAACGTCCCAGTTACAGCTTTCGTGTTTGGTTCACCACAAGTGGGTAACCGTGCATTCAACAATCGTCTCAATCAATTCCCGAATGTTAAACTTCTACACATAAGGAACAAGATCGACCTCATTACGCTTTACCCAAGTAGGTTAATGGGTTATGTCGATGCTGGGATACAATTCAAGATCAATTCCTAATCATCAACAAGTCACTAATCTTCAAAACTAGCAGTTCAACAAAATCTTCAAAACTATTAGTTCAAGTACACTTACAAATCATCAAGTCACTAAATCTTCTAAACTATGAGTTCAACTGGAATACGGGGTAGTGATCAGTTCAAGTACACTTACAAATCATCAAGATAACCTAAAACAAATGGTTCAAAATATCAACTAGTTTTCTGGATCACATTATCTCTATGAAGATTTGCTTTCGAAAGCAAAATCTTTGCAGCGTACTTTTGTCTAAGTAAGCTAATTTGTGCGCCCTGTTTGTTGCTTTTTTCCGTTTGGAATCCACATTGCCAGTTCTTTACACCACTTTCCTTGTACGCCTCCATGTGTCTCATAACAAATACTCCACAGTCTATGCTGTTTTTCTTTGTTTGCCAAGTCAGCTTCAGTTTTTTAGGCTCCACGGTTTTCATTTCCTTCCATTTTGCATTATGCATTGCCTTTAGATAGGCTACAAACATGTGTTTCTGTTTCAACAAAGAGAATTTGTAAGTTTTATTATTTATATTTTTGACAAATCAGAAAAACTAATTCTGTTCACATAAATATCCGTTCAATTCACAGAAACAAATCAGAAACACATCTGAACCAAAGATTTAACATTGAGTATTCGGAAAAATCATAAACTAATTCAATTAAAGCCCTAACTACTTCTTTCATCAAACAAAAAGTACATGACAGGAATCTGTATTCATTATTAGAGATAAAACACAACTGACTATCGATTCAAATATATTGAACTTAAATATTAATCACAAATTTCAAGCAAGATATTTATCATAAATAGCTACAATCAAATCCGAATAGTATGCATGTTACCAGATTCACAACTTCGAATCACATATTTTAGATAAACTCGTTCGATTCACAGAAAACTCGTAACTCTTTTTATTCACATAAATACACGTTCAATTCAGAGAAATACCAAGTAGACTATAAACGAATAAAAAATCTATTTTACACATGTAAATAAGACTTACCACTTTCAGCACGGTATCTTTCTTATTGTAGTCATCATTATCTTGCAGACTAACAAAGCTTTTGGTTTCATGAATGTTGTCAATAACTTCAATTGCTGGATTTTTCAAATCGAAACATATAAGGTAGTAGTGGCCATTCTCAGCGATCGGAATTAACACCACTCTAAAAGCCTTTAAATTCGGTTTATCTTCTGATCCTTTTAACAACTCCTTAATGCTTGATGCAATCACATCCAGTCGTCCAGCTTCATCCATTTTTTTGTGTTCAAGAATACCTATATTCTGTGTCGACAAAAGTATTATTATTCTAAACTATTTTATTGGTTTAAGATAACTTTATACAAAACGAGTAACAACGTTTAACTTACCATTACACTTGTATCACAAAAAAGTCTCTTATCTGAACCTGGGCTTCGTAATTCTTCATCATGATTCAAAACTGCAGCCCAGCAGTCTATGATATTGCTTAGCAATGTCTGACCTGGTTCTAAAGATCTTAACAAAAACTTTTTTGTTGCAATTCCAGAAGCACTCTCGAACACATCAGCCCTGTCATAGCATATCCATCAAAAAAGTATTCATATAGCTTTAATATAATTTATTAAAATTTAGTATGCATACCCAAAATCAGTTTCAATCTCCATTTCTTCCTGACATAATTTGGATGCATCTTTTTCCGTATCACCATCAGATTCCTTTTCAGAGTTGTCTTCTTGAATCCTATATCCAAAGTTCCACAATGTGATGTTAAAACTTGTATAAAATATTCAATGTAGCGTATTTTAGAACTGATAAAATGCTTACAGTTGTTGTTTCTCTGAACCTTCCATCAAATAATCCTAGATCTTCAACTCATCTTTTGTTAACGTTTTGCAAATGTCAACTACTCTTATCAAAAACGGAGATTTGGATGCATATGTTGGATGTTTGATTCTATGCGGTCTCTCCGTTACATCCTCCGCATTTTGCTTTTCAGCATCCACTTCTTCATATGGAACTTGTACAGGGCTGATTCCTAAACTGAAACTCGCTTGACTCGATACTATCTGCTTTGACTTGCTTTTGTCTGCTGTTCCATCGAGATCAACCTTTTGCATAGGTGTTTGAGCTTGTATAGGGCTGATTCCTAAACTAAAACTCGGTTGACTCGATACTATCTGATTTGACTTGCTTTTGTTTCCTGTTCCATCGAGATCAAACTTTTGCAGAGGTGTTTGAGCTTCAGTTTCTTTTAGTACAGCTACTTCAACAGGTTGATCATTTGTTGTTGTTGTTTGTGGTGTCGGTGGTGTTGTTTCACCTTCTTTTTGATTGAAAAGATTTTTGAGCTTTTCGTTGCAACTTTCTACAAAAATTTTTACTCCCTCCCTTTCTGGGAAGCTTGCCAACAACTTTTCTACTGCTTTCTCGAAATTCTCCTTGTGCGTTTGAATCCAGTAGTAATGTGTACCAACCTCTCTAAAGTGTGCCTGGTCAAAGTGATAAATGCCAAAAATATTTAATTCATTTGTTTTACATGCCATTATAAAGAAAAAAATAAAAAAAAATCTGATCTACACATGTGTAAATTCTCAGTTTCTGTTTTACACATGTGTAAGTTTCTGTTTTACACATGTGTAAGTGTGTAAATAAGAAACATAAACAAATAAAAAATAACTATGACTGGAATCAAACTAAAATTATTTGGAATTAAGGCCGAATTATCCGGTTCTGGCTCAAACCTCCTCTTAAATATGTAGTCACGAACTGGTTTGGCAGGCTATGTCTATAACTTTTTATATGTACTATGCACTAAGAAGAAGAAACGACAAAGCTATGTGATTTAACTACTTTATATGGTTTTGTCAAAAATCTAAAAGTTACCCTAAAATAACTTGAACTTCCTATCTTAACTTATGTGTAATTGACATAATTACAGGATATCGCCAATAAGATGCCAATAAGATGGACATCAAATCACGATCAAACCTGTTTAGGTACATCAAATAAGGTTCACGGTATCCCATGCGAAACACCTTAAGATCACTAGTAAATTAACCATACAGAAACAAAACGCTGGGTCGGGTTGAGTCTGGGTTTAAAAAAACCTGTTAAAAAAAACCTAATTCGTTTTTTCTTCAGGTTTCAAACCACAAACCGGTTTTTTTTTCTTTTTTTTTATCACTCAGTTGTGTCAAATACCTCCAAGCTGCTTGGATCTGTCAAACCTGGTCCACTTTCTTCAGTTTCTTCGCTTTCTGTGTTCTCGGAGTTGGTTTCTTCACTTGGCTCAGAATCAGAACTTTCTTCAGTAACAAATAACCCCCTGAAATCTCCTCTTCCAAACCTCCCTTGTTCAATCTCCATGTCTTCTCTCAGCTGCAGCCTTTGCGACGTCCAATATTCCAGTGCCGAACATGTTCGCTCTTCATTAATTCCTTTACATGTCACACTATCTACATATAAGAGCTGCAAAACAGTTTTCAAATACTTATTATTACTGCTTTTATCATAGTACAATGTAAAATATAAATTGTATAAGAATGAAGTTATACCGTTAAAATAGTTAGTGCGCCGCGAAAATAGGAAGAAAGGTCCCTTGGTACCCACACCCTTTTACATCTTTTTATAATGTGTACAATATATTTGCACCAATTTATCTTTGAGAAGTCCATATCTTCATTTAGTAGGTCAACAATTCCAGCTTTGCATAATCCGTTAATATGGCATTCGACCATTGTGTTGACGAACAAAACAATGAAATCAAGCTTGAACATCAAACCCTCCTTATCTTCTCCAAAAGATATCTTTTCGACAATTTTTTTTGCTTTAATTGTGAACTTGTTATCATGCCTTTTTTTGTAAGCTTTTCCAAGTGCCGTGTTCTCTTCGGGTGGGGTAACGGCTGTCAAATCGAACCCACTATTTGGAAGACCAAGCAGCTGGTGAATAGCTTCTTCATCTACTTTGATAGCTATCCTTCCAAATATTATTTCCATTGTGTTTGGATCGAACTGGTCAACCACAAAGTGAGCCAACTTTCCTGGGATTGTATCAATCTTTAATGACAGTATTTTGCCAAATCCCATTTTGCAAAATATTTTCCTTTATTTTTCAGTCAAAGCATATAAACATTCGTACAACTTTCTTGGCGATGATCTTGTTCTTATGCTGAAAAGTAAAGGCTCCCTAACATTTGTTTTCGGTTTCCTTTTGGTGGATTTGGCGGTTTTTGTAATCTTCGCTTTCTTCGTAACCGCTTCAGCAATCTTCTTTTTTTTTTGATTTGTTGCCTTGTTCATAACCGCTTCTTTTCTTTTCCTCTTTTTGCCTCCTATTTCAAATTATACACAAAACTATTTTAAACCACATTGTTAAGTAATATGCATTAGTAGCAGTTTGTGTAAACGTCTTAATCACTAATAATCAACTTAGATTACTTACACATGTGTAGATTGACTAATCACTCAAATTCATTACTAACCAGGATGATTTACATATGTGTAAACTTATTGATCACTCTGATTCAACGCTAACCAAGATGATTTACACATGTGTAAACATCTTATTTACATATGTGTAAACATCTTATTTACACATGTGTAAACAACTTATTTATAGTAAACAACTTATTTACACATGTTTACACATGTGTAAACAGATTACTTACACATGTGTAAACATCTTATTTACATGTGTAGATTGACTAATCACTCAAATTCATTACTAACCAGGATGATTTACATATGTGTAAACTTATTGACCACTCTGATTCAACGCTAACCAAGATGATTTACACATGTGTAAACATCTTATTTACACATGTGTAAACATCTTATTTACACATGTGTAAACAACTTATTTACACATGTTTACACATGTGTAAACAGATTACTTACATATGTGTAAACATCTTATTTACATGTGTAGATTGACTAATCACTCAAATTAATTACTAACCAGGATGATTTACACATGTTTACACATGTGTAAACAGATTACTTACACATGTGTAAACATCTTATTTACACATGTGTAAACAGATTACACTTTCACATGTTTGTGTAAATAGATTACTTACACATGTGTAAATATCTTATTTACACATGTGTAAACAACTTATTTACACATGTGTAAACAGATTACTTACACGTGTAAACATCTTATTTACACATGTGTAAACTTTTATTATATATTTTTTAAATTACAAACCTTCACATGTGGCAACTTCGAGTTTATTTGTCTGTTTTTCAGCAACCTTTTTCACCATATGTTTTTCCTTTTTTTCTATTAAAACAATAGAAAGCAGTTAAAACATGTATAAACAGCCTACTTACACATGTGTAAACAGCCTACTTACACATGTGTAAACAGCCTACTTACACATGTGTAAACAGCTTATTTACACATGTGTAAGTGTCTTAATTACACAAATTCAATATTAACTATGACTATTTACACATGTGTAAACATCTAACTTTATGATGTGTTTTATTACAAACCTGCAAGCAATTCTTTAATCATCTCATTCCTTTGTCTTCTTAAAACCATCTTCAGATTCACTGAACTTTCTGTTGAAATCAAAGAATTTAACCACAAGTTTATTTTATTTATTTAATGATCTATGAAAATGCATTTGTCTTACCTAATTGTCTTTCTAGTTCAGCATCCATTTCTGATAATGTACTAACTCGATCCACATTCAATGACATTTCAGAATCTGTAACCAAAAGTCGACAAAATTTATTGTTTGCTTTCAATTTGTTATTCAAGTAATTATTTGATTTAAAATATTTTTTGTTACTTGCCTGTTTCATCATTGGTCTCAGAACTATCGTCATCAATTATGTCTGGATTTGTTTTGTATTTGAGAAACTTTTTGCTTTAATCCTTAATATCCGTGGACTTTTCCGACCTGTAAATATAGTGAATTAATACATCATATTCTACAATATATCTTTATAAATCCGAGATTAATGTTTTAGGATGCTTACTTGCCATTCTTCCTTTTTTTCCTGTAGAATCTTCTGATAACAATACCATTAGACTTCCAAAAGCACTCTATTCAAGTCAAGTCATTAGCAAACATATGAGTAAACTCAGCAAGAAAGTAAAATAGCCCAACGAATACAAATATACAACAATCAACGCATCAACCAGTCCAAAATTAAACAGTATTACAATGCACTATAGCAGTTGCAAAATAAGCTTCAAACCCTAACTAATCAATAAACTCTTCACTAGTTACCAAACAGCCACCACCTCATTCATCGCTTTATTATACACAAATCCATAACTTCAGATAACTAATTTTCACATATTTCCAGGCAACCCCTGTTGACGTCAAGGAGTGTCCTAACTCCTACATGTTTATTGTTGATATGTCGGGGCTGAAGTCAGGGGATATAAAGGTGCAGGTGAACACGACAACGTTTTGGTGATAAGCGGAAAGAGGAACCGAGAGGAAGAGAAGGAAGGAGTGAAGTATGTGAGGTTGGAGAGGCGGATGGAGAAGTTCATGAAGAAGTTTGCATTGCCAGAGGATGCGAATACGGATAAGATATCGGCGATTTGTCAAGACGGAGTGCTTACGGTGACTGTGAAGAAGCTGCCTCCGCCCGAGCCCAAGAAGCCGAAGACGATTCAGGTACAGGTGGCTTGAAGAATGTGTATGCGACATGGGAATGAATAATGAATCGGATGTTTGGTGTGTAATGAGTTATGGGGTTTGAAGCATGTTTTGTTGTTTTGCTCTGTTTATAATGAATCTGATATCAGGTGCTCTGTCATACACCATAAATCTGAGTTATAGTAAATTGACGGTTAATAACTGCACTTTGTAAACCCTAACAATTACTAAACACAAACAAAGGAACATATTATCAGATCTATTTTCAGACGTCTCAATTTTCAGAATATATAAACAATTATCAGATCAGATGAACAAACTAATCAACTGTAAAATAGAGAATTGATCAAACAAATACAAATCACAATATGTAGCAGCTTTTTGATGGATGAATCATACCTTAAGTAAACAATCAAACAAAATACAACTAATCAAATCAATTTACTGAACTGCAATGAGATCAATTCCGTAATCCAGTCGCGACGAAATGAGATCACAGTTGTGAAAATCGATTGGTCCACATAACGGTGACGGTGTGGATCTCATAATTGATGTCCGATGGATCAAAATGGTGTGGAGCACGACGAATTGAACCCTAACGTAGGAGCGGTGGAGCTTAGCACGATGGAGTGGAGAACAAAATCGGACAAAATCTTAACTAAAAACCTTCATACACCAACTACTTTCAAACTACATTATGTAACAACACATAAATATTGACCAAAAAGCACAAAATCGGACTCTATAAGTAGGTTTCGAGTGGTGCGATTGCATAACAGATAGAAGGGGGAAGATGAGAGGCGTACCAAGTTGATGAATCAGCAGATTTTACAGCTTCAAATCGAGTGTTCGTCGGTGTTTTTGGTGCAGATGATCAACGGTTGAGGGTTGAGGGTTTGTGCGGAATGGGGAAGGAGAAGTCGCTGCGTTTGGTGAATGGGGAATGATTTCGAGAAGATGGATTTTGTGTGTTTGGACAATAATACCCTTTTTCTATTTTAATTCAGCTTTTTTCCTTTTCATTTAAACCCAACTAATCTTAGCCCTTAATTTAGGATGATCTATGAATGAGATTTGTTCTCATAGTTCTCACAAAATTTAGTGTTCTCAAGATATCCCTCCCCTATATATATATATATATATGTATATATTTGCACTCGTGTTAAGTACAGTAACCCTAATTCAACCTTATCCCTATATCACGAGATAGAACCCCAACGAACTTAGTCGGGCAGAGCCTTGACATGCGTTATGGGACTCAAGATCAATCGGAAAGGGTATAAGTGATCGGGAGTTAAAACACTAAAAACGGGGCAGGGCCTTATTATTATTATTATAGGTATAATATAAAAAAATAAATATAGAAAAGGGGATAATGGCGAGATATGGGAGGAGGGCGGCAAAGTTTCTAAAGCCCTGTATCATTATTTATATTTTAAATGTGAAAACCTTAGAGGCCAAGCTAACATCCACGTATACATATGAAATAAATTTAAAATGTCAATTCTTCTAACACGTACACAATGAAATCAATTTCAAATGCAAATTCATCTAACACATGCGTACACAAGTTTGAATTTCAAAATTCTATTTTTTTTTTCTTTTGTAGGACACACGTCCACTTTCAATTTTTTTTCAAATATTTTAATTTTTATTATTATTTTATTATTTATATATTATAATTAATTCAACTGCTTCACTTATTTGGCGATTATAACTTCTAAAATATGACGTTCTAGAAAACAATGAATATGTCATTAGAACGAGAATATTTATGTCTACATTTTGAACCAAGTTTCATTAAAAACGGAGTAAGTTCAAATATAATGTATTTTTATAATTTAATTATTAAACGGTTCCTAGTCCTGTCTAGGTACTTTATATTTCTAACAGTCAACTTACCCGTAATCTACCTGTCTAATAATATAAGTTTTTGTACACTTTTATTTTAATAGAAATGTCACCCATATACAAGCCAATTAATTAGTATAACATTCCAACCAACTATATATAAAATAGTTATAAAACTATTTGGGTTGAATAATTATATTAAAAATAAAACTAGTTACTAGTGATTAATAAATTTAAACAACCCTATAATTCTTATATGATAAAAATGGGAATGTTACATCCTCCCCACCTTGTTTTAAATCTCGTCCTCGAGATTTGGGCTACGATATCTCTTTTAGAGTTATGTCACGTCTTAGTCAATAAAAGCAATATTAAGGTAAATTATATAGAATCAAAACATCAAATTTTGTGAATATGAGTTGTACAATAAATAAGACTCAATGGTTCAACTGAATTATTTGAAAAAAATCAATGTCAAATGAACGAGATGAAATGATATAATTTCCAAGGTGACTAGGTTCAAGCCAAAACAGATATATGATCAATAGATGTCTAAATTGACGGTTTATAGGTTGTAAATGACTTTTAGAAACAATAGAGTTCACTGTCGAAAGAAAACTTACTTTGATTGTCAACTGAGGAAGACTCAGAATCAACAAGCTCAAATGAAATAGAAGCACAAAAATGATTTGTCAATTATCGAACCATAACAAGAGAAAAATCAGTGTGTTGACATTTTTCCCAGTTCATGGCATAAGCCATGTCACTTCCTTTTGCTTGAAGAATTGTATTCCACCATTCTAAGGCTTCTTCCTTAAAGAGGTTGGACGCATACATCACCTTATCTTCTTCGGCACATTTGCTGCTTTTAAGAACAGCTTCCGTCTTTTTCAACCATCGTAGAGCAGCCGTGGCGCCTTCACTGCCTGCGAACTCGGTTGGTTTACAAGCTAGAAATTCTTTGTAAGTACACCCGAGAGTCATCGCCTTCATTTTCTTGGGAAATGGGGTTTTGATAGTATCATCATTGCCTCCATTGACACTATGGCTAAAACTGTCGTCATAAGTATGCTTGCTACTCACAGCTTTGGTAGGTTCTACGGGGTTTTTAACAGCTTTAATTATTAAAGGTATAGCATTAGCTATTTCTTTGGCTATTATATTTTCTATAGCATTTTTATCTAAATGATTTTCTTTATTAGCATGAACTTCTGGATTATGTGATACTTCATTCGACATCTGAATTACAAACATTTTCAATTATTAATATCCCAGAATAATTAAAACAAAACAATACTTTCAGGAATTATATGTGCATATCTACATATATATATTCATATCTTTAAATCTACAAAATAACACATATGTTACTTTGTATTAATTTCCTAACTTTATTGTTTTTAAGTTTATGTATTAAAAGGACACCTAAATAGCTTAAATAAGTGGCTCTGATACCACCTTCTGTCACAGCCCCCGACCCCACCCTGGGAGCGGGTGCTGCGAGCTAGTCAGATGGTATCGGTGTTTATTAATTACACAGCGGAAAATTTTTCATCAGGATCGTAGTTAGGAAATAATTTCATAGTTTGTAAAACACCAAACTTTTAATATTAAACAAATGGGCTTAAAACCGTATTTAATTCAATGGTTTTTATAGGGATAAACCCAAATAAATAAAACATAAATTTCTTCTTTTATTCAGGTAATTATAGCCACTTTATTTAAGCCTTCGGTGCTCCATAGTTGGCTTCTATTATCTTTACAGCAAATTACCTGAAACACGTTTTGAAAATATTTTATCAGAAATAAATACTAGCGAGTTCATTCTAGTTTTATAAAATATATTGTTATACTTTACAGCATCAAGGTTTTTATATTTATTTATATTTACCCAACTCAATCAGTATTTGTCACATGGTGGCAGTTCCGATGTGACAGTGGTCATACACTCAATGACTCACTTTCGTCCAATAGTGAATTTATCAAGTAATAGATATATAGTATATCTTACTATTATATTGGTCACTAGGCGATTCCTGTGACGGTGGTCAAATCACTGTTGATCATTCTCTCAACTAGTGACTCGGGTCATATTACTGTTGATCATTCTCTCAACTAGTAATTGTGGTCATATCACTGTTAATCATTCTTTCAACTAGTGACTCGGGTCATATTACTGTTGATCATTCTCTCAACTAGTAATTGTGGTCATATCATTGTTAATCATTCTTTCAACTAGTGACTCTGGTCATAACACTGTTGATCATTCTCTCAACTAGTGCCTTTGGTCATGTCACTGTTGATCATTTTCTCAACTAGTGACTCTGAACTTAGTAGTGTCCCGTGACATCACTTTGTCAAATATTTTTTTTTATGGCACAAAACCACTTAACCCAGAAAATGAAATATATCATTTTCTATGAAATTAATAGCTATAACTTTATCAAATATAATATATTAATTAAATAATTGTAATATTATTATTTATTATATTAACGTGACTAAGACTAAAAATATAATCTTAGTAGAATATATTATTTTTGACTTTTTATTATGGTATACATTTATGGATTATACATTATTTTATAATATAAATAGTAATTTAGGTTTATTAAATATATTTTCTTTAATATATATTTTAATAATCATTAATAAAGGTCTATTTTATATACACACCATTTAGATTTATTTCAATCATACATTAAATTTACTAATATATTTAATGTAAAAATAATATTAGTTATAGGCTATGGCCACTGGGGCACAATTTTCCCCGTTCTTGTGGTCATGCTACTATTGGCTAACTTTTTGGCCAATAGTAACGAGGGTCAAGTAATATATAAAAACCCCACATATAGGCAACTATTGCAGAATATAAAAACTTAATCACTGTAAGTATAACCGGTAAACATTTAGGATTTTAGAAAGCATTTTTAAATATAATTGTATCACAAAAAGGTGATAAAACTGTGAAAAAGAGAATAGACTCACTTTGTAACTTTATGGTTCAACTAGAAATCCTCCTGGTAGAATCTTGGGTATAACTTATGAGCTATTTTAAATATATATATATATATATATATATATATTTGCACTCGTGTTAAGTATAGTAACCCTAATTCAACCTTATCCCTATGTCACGAGACAAAACCCCAACGAACTTAGTCGGCCAGAGCCTTGACATGCGTTATGGGGCTCAAGATCAATCGGAAAGGGTATAAGTGATCGGGATTTAAAACACTTCAAACGGGGGCAGGGCTTTATTATTATTATTATTAAAGGTATAATATAAAAAAATTAAATATAGGAAAACGGATAATGGCGAGATATGGGAGGAGGGCAGCAAAGTTTCTAAAGCCCTGTATCCTTATTTATATTTGAAATGTGAAAACCAGCTAACATCCACGTATACATATGAAATAAATTTAAAATGTCAATTCTTCTAACACGTACACAATGAAATCAATTTCAAATGCAAATTTATCTAACACATGCACACGTACACAAGTTTGAATTTCAAAATTCTATTTTTTTTTCTTTTGTAGGACACACGTCCACTTTCAATTTTTTTCAAATATTTTAATTTTTATTATTATTTTATTATTTATATATTATAATTAATTCAACTGCTTCACTTATTTGGCGTTTATAACTTCTAAAATATGACGTTCTAGAAAACAATGAATATGTCATTAGAACGAGAATATTTATGTCTACATTTTGAACCAAGTTTCATTAAAAACGGAGTAAGTTCAAATATAATGTATTTTTATAATTTAATTATTAAACGGTTCCTAGTCCCGTCTAGGTACTTTATATTTTCTAACAGTCAACTTACCCGTAATCTACCTGTCTAATAATATAAGTTTTTGTACACTTTTATTTTAATAGAAATGTCACCCATATACAAGTCAATTAATTAGTATAACATTCCAACCAACTATATATAAAATAGTTTTAAAACTATTTGGGTCGAATAATTATATTAAAAATAAAACTAGTTACTAGTGGTAAATAAATTTAAACAACCCTATAAGTCTTATATGATAAAAATGGGAATGTTATAGAAATCGTCAAAACAAACGATTATCGCTAGATCCACGATGGAATCAGAGTTCATCGCTTTAGATAAAGCAGGTGAAGAGGCAGAGTGGCTACGTCAATTTGTTGAGGATATACCAAGATGGCCTAAGCCAGAATCGGCCATTTGTATACATTGTGATAGCCAATCGGCACTTGGCAGAGCTCGTAGCACAATGTATAACGGTAGGAACAGACATATCAGACGTAGACATAATACGATACGACAACTAATCTCTACAGGAATTATCACTGTTGACTACGTGAGGTCAAAGGGTAATATTGCAGATCCGCTAACAAAAGGCCTAAGTAGAGAGTTAGTACAGAAGTCGTCCATGGGAATGGGACTGAAGCCCTTGAAAATATAAGTTCATATGATGGAAACCTAACTCAGTAGACTGGAGATCCCAAGAGCTGAGTTCAATAGGAAAACCTAATTGTATGAATTAGTAAGGTCACTGTGGGGGATAACCATACGTATATATATAAGGGAGTTTATTGCAAAGCTTAGTAAACTTCCTAGTCCATTCCTAAAAGTGACAAGTGTGAGGCTAAGCCTATGTCTTTTAATGCTTCGACGAAGGTAACAATACATAGTGAATCACCTATGTGAGAGAGAAGTGGGGTCGCTTCGAAGGGTGTTGTTGGGGCACAATACCTAATGGCTCTCGCAGAACCAGGCTCATGTTCATGACCATAACGAACATAACTATGAGGACTTGACTTTGTCAGGGAGAGTCTTGTGTGAATTGCATTGTCGTCTACACAAACGGCAGACGAGTTCAAAGACATCGAGTTCTACTCAGAGCTAGTGGGCTAAGTGCATTTCTTAAGCGAAGGTTCAAAGGGTAACACCTACCTATCGTATGCAAAACTCAACTGCTGAAATTTAATTGGAATAATGTTGTCTGAGATCGACCTCCATTCATGTGGGGGATTGTTGGAAATTGGGTGTGTGAATGAATGTCTCAATTTCATAAAACTCCTTGTCCCACATAGGTGTGGGAACAAAAGAATAGATTGTTTATAAGGTAAAATGTTAACCTCACTAATATATCTATTTGTCATGTTTTACCACAACTCCTACCCCCGCGCGCGCATGGGGGTGCAAAAAATGGAACCGGAATTAGTTGAACTCGCGTGTGCCCGCACATCCTGCGGACACGAATGCAGTTCCGAAAACCCGGGTCCGCATGGAGCGGTTTTTGCACTCGAGACTCTTGACTACTGTTCTGTTTTTGAAACTGAAATATAAATGAATGATCATTATTTCGGTCTTAAATTCTAACAGTTTTGGTCATGATTATCAGTTCCGTAACCGATATACTAATGACCATTATTTGGTCTTTAATTCTCTTTAATTCGCTGCAATCAAGAGAATGATTTCGGTTATGGTTCTGGCACTATAAAATGAAGGCTAGGCTGATCAGTTGAGACACACCGAAAACACAACTTCTCCTTCTTCTTCTCTCTCGGTCTCTGCAACATTCCGGTTTCTTTTCAGGCACGTGCTCAAGTCTGGCAGTGCGCGGTGCTGCTTCGAACCGGTGTACCCTGGGAACAGACGTCGAATCTGTTTAAGGGAATTGTGTCTAACACAAGCTCGGTTCACTCGTTTACTGTTTCTTCAATTTTATTACATTATATCCAGTTTCTGTTTAATTCTTTTATACAGGTTTTCTAACAATTTTTTGTAATAAAATCATTTCAGGTTATGAGCTCCAATAAAGTATAACTTATACCAAAGTTTAAAGTAGTGTTTATGAGGTAATTTCCACAATAGACGATTTGTAATAACTAGAATCAGAATAAATAGGGAGATTGATTAATCTCTGTATTTTGAAATACTTAGATTGAACTTTAAGAATGTCTTGACTGCTGCTTGGATATTATTTATTAATGGTTCTATCTACGATGCTGCTGCAATTCTAGTTAAATCTATTAAACCCAAACCGTGAAATCAAACTGGAGCCAAATCATAAGTAACAACTTGGTTTGTTTGGTTTTAATTTTCAGCGATCCAATTTCCAATGGTAAAAAACTGGTATTGACGTTTGGCACGCGATCGACATGAAACCAGACCATCAACACCCCTAATAAAAACAATCAAATCAATACTGAGAGAAAGTGATGTCACTACTTCCTCCATGACTCAAATCATGCCAACAACCCATTGCTAGTAAATTTGGACTTCCAAATACCATTAGAGCAGGTCAATAGTCATGTCGGGTTGGGTTACCTAGCTTTGGTTTACA
>JARYGA010022704.1:0-24466 GCA_030545235.1 Helianthus tuberosus | reverse complement strand
TTTTGGCGTTTTATGTAATAATGTATTTTATTAGCAGAGAATTAGGTAACAAACAACAGATAATTAGATAACAAAACAATAGAAAATGAAAAAGAAAAAAAATTAAAAATGGTAATCTAATTTCTCATCCAAATCTTCACTATCATCTGCCTCTTCTTCTTGAATTTGTTTTGGCATTTTGAACCTTTGAATACCTTAGCTAGATGCCAACTTTCCTACATAAACCCCGTCTTTTTCAGACGAAGCTTATTATTGTCATCCTGTTTTTTGGTGTGATATTCTTGTTTGGTGGCATGTCATTAAAGATCAACTCTTGCTTGATGTTATTTATAATAATGGAGTTCAAAATAGCATTTTACACTTGTATTGATCCCTTCATGCCATGCATGTATACATCAAGAACAAAGCTCACATGATGACATATCACTGTCATCGGTCTCTTTTTCTTGAATATTTGTCCATCTCATTCATCAAAAGATTATAGAGATACCCACCTCAGAGAAGAATCCATTCATTGAAAGCTTTGCCATCTGTGGTTTTTTAACTATTTTTTTGGCGTTTAAAGTGAGTGGTTTCTAGGGAACATGGCGTTTTGTTTTCTGGATGTGATCAATTCATTGTGTAGAGACCTCCCTCTTATAAGAGTTTTTTGGCGCGTAGTTTAGGGGTGATTTTTATTATAATAAATGATAGTAATAAAGTAACCGTCTTATCATTTATTGTGTGTATTTATTATTTTTTCAGCTTTATCAGTTCTAGGGTGATAGACGTCTCATCTTCCAAGTTTGGCATTTTTTTAAATACCGTTATGCAGACCAAGATGACAGAATACAATAACAGAGAAAATATTAAGCATGAAAAATATTTTTTTATTATTTTTGGTGTTTTGTAAGCAATAACTTTTTGTAGTATTTTTTTGGCGTTTTGCAACTAAATAGAGAAATATAGCATTTAATTATCTTAAGAGAAAAAAAAAGATTACACAGAAAAAAACCAACCACCAAAAAAAATTTAAACTCCTCATCAGAAAGTACTTTATCCGAGAAGTATCCATCACTTCCGTCTTCTTCTTCTTCCTCGGAGTCTTCATCTAGACCTTCATCCATGTCATCACCTTCACTTTCATCGGCTTCTTGTTCCTGAAGATTCTGAAGCCTCCATTTGAACATGTCCTGCATCAACGCCATTTTTGTGTCCATGTCTGTGTTCAAACAAGTGGCGTTGTGCAATTCTTCCATGAACCCAAGCCCCTGCTTTGTCATGATGTTTTCAAGCAGGTAGTCTTACTGCTCTCCGCTGTCGTATATAACGGTCACTATATCTGTTTCATCATCAAAACGCCATGATGTCATGACAGGGTCCAATTTTCCATCTGCTTTGATTGGTCCAAATTTCCTTGTTAATGTTTTCATAAGCTTATGTGTTTCATGACATCCGTTATCCAGAGCAATGCTAAGCGATAGGATATCCCTCTGTACCTCTTCTTCCATCTTCAAAATTGCCTTGATCGTCCTAACATACACCATTCTTCTGTTGTTAAAACGTAGGACGAATCGCCTGATTGGCAGAGTGTATCTCCACCAAACGATGGTTGCCATTTTTGGCATTTTGGTTAAACTTGGCGTTTTTGGTAAAAGATGTTTTTTTGTAGAATGATAGATTTGAAGTGATTATGGAAGTGATGTTTAACGTCGTTTATATAATGATGTTTTTTGCGCGTAATTTAGGAGGGAATTTTTTCTAATAAATGTTAATAACTGAATTTCAGTTACTGTGTTGCTTCCTCTTTCTGTAATCCCCAACGCGTTTTATCACTAAATTTTTGTGTTTTGTATTTAATGGCGTTTATTTTTTGAATGGCTTGTTGTTGTCAAATCTTGAATTATACATATGTATATAGTGAATTTTAAACTATACATATATGTATATTATGAAAAGCTTAGGAAAATTGTGTGGTTCAAAATGTTTCCCAAGTTTCTCAATTAGCCTAGTGCTTCTCACACGATACTAACCCTATATATATATATATAAAGGGAAATGGTAAAATGAGAACAAGTTTGAGTTGTGAGGACAATAAGAACTAGGCTTTCCAAAAGGTTTTTTCCCAAAAAATCTCGAAATTCTTAAAAATCACTTGTTCTAGCATAAAAAATAAAAGAGTAAATTACAAAAAATCGTCCTTTATGTATGTTACTTATTGCAAACTGTGTCCTTTGTTTTTAATAAGTACAAAACATGTACTTGATGTTTTCAAATCTTTGCAGGTTACGTCCTTTAGCCCTAACTCAATTAGTTTTCATGGTTAAATCTGACCAAATGAACCCCAATGGAGGGTATTTTTGTCATTTTACTCATTTATTTAAAATAATTAAAAATTACATATAAAAATAAATAATCACCCCTCTCTCTCAAGTCATTCTCATTTTCTGTTTCAACTTCAATGGTGAGATTCAGACGACCCCCACCATACACCACCATCTTCATCGCAAGCCACCAATGACCACCATCCCCACCATTAACTTCAGATTCAGACGACCCTCTACCATTGACCGACATCATTGAAGACCCTCTACCATTGACCGACATCATTGACGACCCTCTACCATTGACCGACATCATTGACGGCGGAAGGGATGGTGGTCACGGCTGCAGGCAGGAGTGGGCTTCTGTTTCCGGTCCGAGATCTGGCGAATTCGGGTCTCATTATTAGCGCCAGTGATGGAACGATCTAAACCGTAGCAAAAGGCGGCAGCACCACCATCAGATCTCTTCCGGGCTTCTAGCCGGCGGATAACCCTCCCCCTTCCACCACCCTGCACTCCGCCATAGTTGTTTCCTTCCACCGCTACCTCAGGTCACCATCGATGAAGTTGAAGAAGTTAGGCTTTCGTGGTAATTGAAATTGAGAACATTGATGATTCTGTTAAGTGTGTAATTGAGTGTTTGGAATTGAGAAATAGTTTTTTTTTTTTTTTGGATGGTGGTTATGTGGTCAGAGGTGAGGGTTTTTAAAGTGAGGATTGGGTTCGTTATTTTGTCAGAGATGAGGGTTTTTGAGGGCGGCAGAGGTGTGTGTGTTGTTGGTAGTTGTGGTTGTAACGGTAGTAGTTGGTTAGGCTATTGGTGGTTGAGTGGTGCTCGTGGTGGCTGTGTGGTGATGGTTGGGTGGGTGGTGGCTACCTGGTGATGGTTGGATGGGCTAGAGTGGAGTCTGGTTGTTTATTTTAATATTTAGGATAAAATAACCAAAATACCCTTATGTGGGGTTGACTTAGTCGAATTTAACCATGAAAACTAACTGTGTTATGACTAAAGGACATAACTTGCAAGTGTTTGCAAACATCGAGTACATTTTTTGTACTTATTAAAGACAAAGGACACAGTTTGCAATAAGTAACATACATAAAGGACGCTTTTTGTAATTTACTCAAAATAAAAAATGTTGCATGCAAAAATTTACATCGTATATAAGAAAATTATATTGGTGATTTAAAAAAAATACGTTGCCATAAAATAATTACGGATGTGTTTATAACATTTTAATCTACGATTGCGCAAATAATGATGATGCAACTAGGGCGGGAAGTAGGATTTCTTATTGTTCTCACAACTCGTGATAGTTCTTAATTAAAACGAATCCTTTGTGTGTGTGTGTGTAGGATTAGATTCATTTGTGAACAACATCTTCATAGTGAACTATGTGAACTAATCAGAACCATTGATTTCCTTTTTACTTGTTAAGGGTAAGATTGTAATTATACAATACATTAGTTTTAAATCTTTATTTTAATCATTGAATTTCAGTTACACTTTTAATTTTAGCAGTTTTCTTAAATTGCATAATTATCTTCTGCATCTCTCTTAATTTAAAATAATTTTATTTTCCATTTCTCTGTACGTTCATGTCGTTCAGCATGCCCTTGATAAAGGATAATTATATTCACACAAGACTAAGAAGTATTATTTTTTAATAAATGAATTCATATGTTTGTGTTATTTATTATTTTTTTAATTGCATATTCATGCAAGAATGGATTATTTAAAGAACGTTTGATTACATATTTTTTTTTATTTTTGGATTAAATATTCAATTTTTTTTACAATTGCATATCCATGATTATTCTTCATGTACTCGTCATGAATCTTGTGTGATAATGTACACTTGTTCTGAACGTTGGTGTGATAATCTACATATGTGTACACACGTGTTAAGAATATGACTTGTTAATGTATATATATGTATATACGTGTTGAGACTGTTATGTACACATATGTACAATGCCGAACAATTATCTTAGATACTTGCTATACACATATGTACCATGTTGAACAACTATATCATTAACTTCTTTTTTAGAAGTATATTATGAATGTACATATGTGCACATTAAATCGGACATGTACACTTAAAGAAGATGATTGGATGGAACAATATTTGTTAATGTACATATATGTACAAACGTTTCTTAATTGTGAACACGTATAATACATATATATACATTCACTTCTACAATGTTTTAATCATGTTCTAGATTGAATAATATATTATATAATAGTTATATTTTTTAGAATTAAAAAATTAGTTAATTGGTGAGAGAAAAAAATGAGGGAGAATGTAATTAATTATTTAATTGGAGAGATAAGTAGTTAACAATTTACTTTTATACCCTTTTCATTTATTTTTACATATAAATAATTACAAAACTGTCGTTATTAAAATTTCCAAGATCTAAACAATTAATGGCTCTGATTAGTTCACACAGTTCACTATCAACCTAATGTTCACTCTAGAACACTAACCTATATATATAGGGGATGGATCATAAGAAAACTAGTTTAAATGACAAAACCAAAAAACTAACTAAAAAAGCCTAAAATACATACCAATTTTTTTTTAATTTTTATAAAAAAATCGCAGGTTTTTATACATGAAAAAAAAATTTCAAAAAAAAAAAAGTTTTTGTTGTATTGCACATGTGCACTATTACGGATATAGTGCACATGTGTAGTACACATATAATGCACATATGCAGTACAACAATTTTTTTTTTTGAAATTTTTTTTATATATAAAAACTAGCGATTTTTTTATAAAAAGATTTTGGTATATTTTTTAGCTTTTTTTTTAAGTTTTTGTAGTTAGTTTTCTACTTTTCTCATTTATAAGTAGTTTTCTCATGATCCTCGATGGATGAGAAAACTAGTTTAAATGAGAAAACCAAAAAACTAACTAAAAAAGCCTAAAAAACATACCAAATTTTTTTTTAATTTTTATAAAAAAATCGCAGGTTTTTATGCATGGACAAAATTTTTCAAAAAAAAAAAAAAAAAAAAAAAGGTTTTTGTTGTATTGCACATGTGCACTATTACGGATATAGTGCACATGTGTAGTACACATATAATGCACATGTGCAGTACAATAAAAAATTGTTTTTTTTTTGAAATTTTTTTATATATTAAAACTAGCGATTTTTTTATAAAAAATTGTAAAAAAAAAATTGGTATGTTTTTAGATTTTTTTTAGGTTTTTTTAGTTAGTTTTCTAGTTTTCTCATTTATTTGTTGTTTTCTCATGATCCTCTCCCTATATGTATATATATATGTATAGGGGACCGCTAAAATGAGAATCACCTCCAGTTGTAAGAACCGTGAGAACTTTTTGATCCGGGGCGAGTTTGACCAAAATTTATTTTCATAAACGTAGATGCGTGTATTATAAACACATTTGTAAAAAAAATTCAAAAAAAAAAAATGTCGTGTGTGTAGTTTTGAACACTACAAGTTTGAGTTTACGGGTACCGTAAAATTTAAATAAAATTTACTAGTCCCGTAAACGCAAACTTTGGGTGCTTAAAACTACACACACGACATTTTTTTTATTTTTTTTTACAAATGTGTTTATAATACATGCATCTACGTTTATGAAAAAAATTTTGGTTCATCTCGCCCCGTACGGTGTAGTTCTCACGGTTCTTATAACTGGAGGTGGTTCTCATTTTAGCGGTCCCCATATATATATATATATATACATATATATATATATATATAGTTGAGGGTTTGAACCCGAGCCAGCACACCATCGCCACCCCTGCGGGTAGGCTTGGTGGGTTGCGTTGTCCAGCACGGGTACCCACATGAGAGGTGTGACTTTGTGAATCTTTCTCAACCCATTTTCACTCATTACCATCTCATTTCACTCTGCAATCTATACTCATTTTCATTCTCAATGGCTAATCATTCTTACGAAGAGTTGGGTATTTACTTACCGCCAAACGCTTTTGAAGACGATTTTCAACTGATAGTAGCCTACTTTATTTCATGGAGAAGCTAGAGGAACTCGAAGCGGAAGACATGCTGATGTCGTTGGTCGTTCCAAAAAAAATTTGTCAACCCTGATCGCATAAAATGTAACGAAAATCTTATGAATGATTATTTTGTTGATGTACCAAAGTATTATGATGAGACATTAAAATACCATTTTTGTATGTCGAAACGTTTATTCTTAAGAATTGTTGTTGATATTGAAACTCAGTATCCTTGGTTTCAAGAGGGATTTGATGTGCGGTTAAAAAAAGTATTATGGCTAAACAAAAAGTTACATCCACCATCAAACAACTCGCGACCAGTAATACTCCCGATGAGAACGACAAGTATTTACAAATGTCCGAAAGGACTTCGCGAGAGTGCCTTTAGTTTTTTTGCAATGCCGTTAACCAAATGTACGGCGATGAGTTCATGCGTAGGCCAACAAACATAGACGTAGCAAATTTGTACAAAAATCACGTGGAAAAACTCCACATTCCCATGATGTTAGGCGTCATTGATTGTAGGCATCTTTTGTGGAAGATGTGTCCCACAGCGATACGAGGCCAGTATATGAGAGGTGATCATGAATACCCAACAGTCATCGTCGAAGCGGTCGCGTCACAAGATTTATGGTTTTGGCATGCGTATTGTGGACCGCCCGGTTCACTAAACGACATCAATGTTCTCCAACAGTCTCCAATATTACTCGCTGAACGGGATGAAACCGCACCTAAGTGTCCATTTCAAGTGAATGGACATGCATACAAACGAGGATACTATTTAACCGACTGGATCTACCCTACTTGGTCAACGTCTGTGAAAAAGTTTCCGTATCCAGTTGATCCGAATGAAAAGAAGTTCAAGAAATTGCAAGATGGGGCAAGAAAACGTCCCTTCATGAAAGCCCCATCCAATCCAAAACGTCCCTTCCTTTGGCCTTAAATCCCTCATTTAGATCCCCCAAGAAAACATATTTTTTTAAATACCCTTGTGGTGTCATTTGGATACTTGACAGGTTCAACCATAATATGAACTATTGAACCATGGTTTATATTATAACCTTAGCAAAAATTTCAAGTTTTTGTTCATCCATCATTTCATACTTAGTAAACTCTACTTCTTATTACACATGTACTCGTTATCTTACATGTTAACTAAATAGTTTTGACTTAACGTTGTTACCGGAACAATTCTAAGTAACACGTGCCTTAAAACCTTTCTCATAACCTAACTAAGTGAAATTAGGGGAATAAAATCGTCAAAAAGGATAAAATATGAAGATAAGGGGCTAAAAGTGGCAAAAACCAAAATTGGCAGAATGGATGCATAGTATGTTTTTTTTATAAAGAATAAGAGAAGAGTTTGTAAAAAAGTATATAAAAATGGCTTGAATTGGGGTTTAAATAGGTGAAAACGTTGATTAAAATAAATGAAAAATATTTTTTTTATTACCATTGCTCAACCGATAAATTTTGAAAACCTCCAAAACTCAAACAAAACGCCTAAGCCCAAAACTCAAACAAAACGCCCTTGGGGGCGGTGGCCGCAGCGTTATGTGGTGTGATAGGGCAAACACGCCCATATCACTCACCACTACACATGGTCTAAGTTTTTAAAGATAAATAAATGGTAGAAGCATCCACATATTCCATCTCAAAATTTCTAGAACCCAATACTTAGAGACATCAAAATCACCAAATTCCTTAAACTGTGTTTCCTGCAACGCTATGAACGATACCCCTTATCTCTGTGGGACTCGTTGGTGTTTCAAAGTAGAGAAATTATAAAACACATGAGATATCTATTGGTAAGATGGTACTTGGTGGGTAGTAAGAAAGAGTTAAATATATTGAACATTTATGCTTCGCAAAAGGTTACAAAAAAGTGAATGTTGTGGAACGTGTTAACAAGGGTGATAAATGGGTTATCGGGTCAATGGGTTTTGTTAGGAGACTTCAATGTGTTGAGACGATCCGAAGAAAGGAGAAATTCAAGGTTCAATAACGCTGAGACAAAATAATTTAGGAGTTTTATAGGGGCTTTGGGTTTGGTGGAATACGAGATGAAACGCAACCGATTCACTTATTTGAAAGACAATACTAATAAGCTTAGTAAGATCGACAGAATCTTAGTTTGTAAGGAGTTTTTCAACGAGTGGCCAGAAGCGTGCCTTAGGACGTCACCATGGTTGCATTCGGATCATGGCCATTTACTCCTTATTACAAACAATAACAATTTTGGGGCAAAACCTTTTAGATTTTTTAACTCATGGTTAAACAGAGAAGACTTTGATGGGGTGATTGAAAGAGCGATTGTAACGTTTAGTGGAAATGGGGGGGGGGGGGCGCCAGATGTGACTTTGTCTTGTAAATTCAAGCATATTCGGAATTGTATAAAAGCTTGGAGGGATGAAATTAGAGGAAAAGAAGGCGAAAATGAAACTAATATGATGGAGGAATTTGGAATTTTTGAAAAGGTGGATGAATTTAGAGAGATAACAGAGGAATAAAGATGGACCAAAGAAGAATGTTTAAGAGGGATCGGGGAATTAAAGTATTATAAATTTTTTTATCTTAATCAGAGATCTCGGATCCGATGGTCTATGGATGGAGACGATAACACGACGTTTTTTCCTAGACTTATAAACAATAGGAAGGCGAGAAATGGGATTCCCGGGATGATAATCAATAATGTATGGGAGACAAAGTCGGTGATTATTAAAAAGGAGGTGTTGCGGTTTTATCAGGAGCATATTAAGGAGGCGATAGTTCATAGGCCGAAACTTATTTGTCACGAGCTTAAAAAACTGTCGTAGGAAAATGATAACAGGTTTACGGTTCCGTTCACGTTAGTTGAAATCAAAGAGCCGGTTTTGGAGTGTGGTTCAGATAGAGCTCCGAGTCCGGATGGTTTTAATTTTAAATTCATTAAACAGTTTTGGAGATTATTTGAGAAAGACTTTGGGGGATATTATGGCTTCTTTTTATGAGCATGGAGTTATAAACAAAGGTTGTGGTTCGTCTTTTATTACACTGATTCCTAAAATTAAGGATCTGATTGAGTTGAAGGATTATCGCCCTATTAATCTGATTGGGGCTATTAGTAAAGTCATTTCCAAAATCTTAGCTAATCGTTTGAAGAAGGTTATTGGATCGGTAGTTTCTGATACTCAAACGACTTTTATAAAAGACCGGTATATTTTGGATAGCCCTAGATTCTGGCATGGCTTAGGAAGGGTGGAAAGAAAGCTTTTATTTTCAAAATAGATTTCGAAAAAGCATATGATAACTTTAATTGGGAATACTTATTGGAAACAATGACTCAAATGGGGTTTCCGATAATGTGGTGCAAATGGATAAGAGGAATTCTTAGCTTTGTAAGGTCGTCAGTTCTTGGGAACGGGGCTCCTACTTATGAATTTCAATGCCAAAAGGGTATACGACATGGTGACCCTCTTTCACCTTTCATCTTTTTGATCGTTATGGAAGCTTTCTCTTGTATGGTGTCCAAGGCTTGTAGTTTGAAGAAGCTTAAGGGGATCCAAACTCCTAATGGGGGACCAGTATTGTCTCACTTATTGTATGCGGATGATGCTCTGATTTTGGGAGAGTGGTCGAAGGAAAACATCAATGTGGTGGCTAGAATTCTTATAATATTCTATGTGTGTTCGGGCTTGAAAATCAATTTTCATAAATCCAACCTATTCGGAATATGGGTCGGGGTGCATGAGGTGGAGAAGCTAGCTGGGTTGGTGGGTTGTATGAAAGGGTCTTTACCCTTTTCGTATTTTGGAATCACTATGGGAGCAAATATGAACCGGGTGAACAATTGGGATCCTATAGTTGAGATTTTCGAAAATCGTCTAGCATCATGGAGGGCACAGTCTGTTTCTATAGGCGGACGGGTCACGCTTATTAAGGCGGTTCTAGCAAGCTTACCTATTTACTATTTTTCTATATTTAAAGCTCCGGTGAAGATGGTGGATAAATTGGAGTCGTTGATGAAGAACTTACTATAGGGTGGTTCCGAGGATAAAGCGAAAATGCATTGGGTTGCATGGGATAAGGTTACTCTACTGATAAAATTGGGAGGTTTAGGTTTGCATAATCTTAAATTGGTTAACAACGCATTATTGACAAAGTGGGTCTAAAGATTTATGGTTGAAGAAGATAGTTTGTGGAGAAAATTAGCAAAAGCTTGTCACTGGAGGAGGAGGTGGTCGGTATTACCGTCGAACCTGTCAATATCTGGAGTATGGAATAACATAATTAGATTGGAGAGCAAGGTGAACATAAACGGGAGAAAGGTGCATACTTTTATTAAAGGGAAACTTGGTAATGGAAATAGTATAAGGTTTTGGGTGGACTATAGGTGAGGTGATGACCGTTGATGTTTAAATGGTCTAATCTCTTCGCGTTGGAAAAGGATAAGACATGTAAGGTTAGTGATTGGTTTACGCATACTAATAATGTGGTGGAGTAGAGTTGGAACTGGTCTAGATCTCCCTTGGCTGATGTGGAGATCGAAGAGTGGGACACATGTCGAGGTGTTGGCTGATGTGGAAACAACTAACGAAAAGGATGGATGGAGGTGGGTTCCGCACGAATCTGGATGGTTTTCTACGACTTCTTTTAAGAGGTTAATGATGGGGGATGTGAGAGGTGGCCAAAGTTTTGTTATTAAATGATGTAATTGGGTGCCGACAAAGTGTGCGATTTTTTCCTGGAGGGCAAAATTAAATAGAATTCCAACGAGACAAGCTTTGATAAGGCGAAATATTCAAATTGATGATGACGTGTGTGCGTTGTGTGGGGAGTGTCAAGAAATAGTGGATCACAATTTTACGTCATGCAGTATAGCGATACAGGTCTGGAATCAAATTAGTAAATGGGCTAAAATTGCACCTATCTTCGCATTCAGTTTCCGTTACTTAATGAAATTATATAAGAACTGTGGGATGGGGAAAAAACAGAAACAAGTGATCCATGGGTTGGCGATTGTTACATGTTGGTGTATTTGGAGGTTTAGAAATGAAAAGATATTTTCTAATGGACAAGGGAAGAGCGATGACATTGTTAGTGAAGTAAAAGCCTTGAGTTTTCTTTGGTTAAAAAGTAGATCAAAGCATAGGGATATTATTTGGAAAGAATAGTATAAATATCCATTATATATATATGGTGTAATTGTTGGGGTATGGCGGCTCAGCGTTTTTGCGGGTCTGTTATATTTTAATGAAAGGTAATTTTCCAAAAAAAAAAAATTAAAGAAAAAAAAGTAAACGGTAGAAACTTTATTTTAGACAGTGAATTAGAGTTGACAATAAGGCCTTGGGATATACTTTAACTCTTTTTAACACCACCTAGGTGTCACATCACTTACTTTTCCCATTTCACTTTAACTCACATCAAGAAATGGTTTAATTCCCTTAACTTTATTCTTTTAATGGTTTGATTGTAAAAACTTTTAATGGTTTGGGTATAAAAAAGGAAAACAAATTAATACAATCTCTTAACATCATGTTAACATATAATATCTTTAACACCCCTTAACACAAGAAGGGAGTGGTTTGTAATACCGTTTAACATGTCATGTCATCGTTAACACCCTAAATGTTAAGGTACACCTCATGGCTTAAATCCATTACTAAACTTGTTTGTCTTTTGAAGAAACACTGAACTAATTATGGGATTAATCAGTTTGGTTTATGTTCCTAGCATAGTGGTTAATCTTCTTTATAGTTTCCTGAGCTCCTTAATGATTGGATTATCCTGCAAAACAGAACACCGTTACTCGTCAAGAGGGGAATGTAGGGGATACCCTCTTAACCGGGCTCCGGCGTGAGAATAAACGACTGCTTTGGGGAGATAATTAAGTATTAAGAGTGAGAGTAGAGGGAATGGAATGTTTAACCTGTGAAGTGAGGTCTCTATTTATAGCCGGAGAGGTGTAAGAGGATGTGGGCTGATGGGCCTTGGGCCGGAAGGCGACAACATGGAGGGTATGCTCCTTGTCTCACTGGTGTCGACCGTTAGTGGCTTCTAGGAGCTTTCTGGAGCTGGCGCAAGTTGATTGGAGCCACGTGTCACTGTTGTCGGCCTGGCCGCCCTTCTGCCATCAGCAGGTAAGTGGAGATCGTGGGGCAGTTGTCTCTGCCTTATGATTGGTGCCATGTAGGCGTCCTTAAGTACTTTTTGTCTCCTGCATGTCAGATGATCGTGGAGCACGATTGAGCAGGGCCAGAAGGACGTTGATTGGCTCTTTTCTTCTGCCACTTGTACATTGTGTACTATCTGGACAGCCTTGCGTTACCTCCCTGCGCGATTCTTGCTGGGTATGTAACTACCTCGCGCGGGGTTTGGATGTCTGATTGCTCTTTTAGTATGCTAAGTGTTGTTATTGGAGCTTGTTGTTGTCTAGGCCTCGTGCCGTGTAAAATAGAATATGATGTATCTCGCGCGAGGATCATAATAAGCAGTTTGTTGAATAAGGAGTATGGTCCCGCGCGCAACCATGACGGAGGCTTGCGCGGCTTTTTTGGGACCATACCCCTTCAAGTCCCCCCAGTCCAGTGTTGCACCATGCGCATGACAAGTGGTTGGAGCTCTGGACTTAGAAAAATAAAGTTGTAGAAAATGTTTTCTTGACGTTGGTAGACGGGGCGCGTGTAAACTCTTATTGGTTACTACGGCGCGACTACCTGGTTTGGTTCCAGGTGGGTTATTGGTTTTGGATGTAAGCGCGCAGGATTATTAAGTCATTGTTAATATTGCGCGTCCCTAGTAGCTTCTACATGAAGTCTGTAGTAAATTTTGGCGGGAAAACCTTCGAAATTTGAATTCTGACAAGTTGGTGGGAAACGTCATTGACGGTGACGTTTGAGTTGACCATTTACACGGCTGTCATCAAGTTGTCTCTGACGGTTGGTCATTCCGTCAGGAGAGTGGGTTCCAAGCGCGCGTGGTAACCGTCACTCCGGGATTCTCGCCTTACGTGTCGTCTTCTGATTGGTCACGTGCACGGCGATCGCGGCACGTTTACCCATCGCATTAAATGCGATGGGTATATATATCCGAAGAGATGGAGAGACGAAATCACTTTCCGTCTTCTGTTGCAATCTCTTTCCTATTTGCTCTCTGGTTTGTTTTGAATCTTCAAACTTTTGAAGAACACAGTAGCAGATCTTCAAGTTTCTTGAAGAGATATTCGAACTCTGTCATCCATGGCTGAAGAACATTAGGAGGATATTCCCGGAGAAGAAGGCCATGTCCCCGTTCTCCGGTGGGATCTAGGTCTCTTTGAACAAATAGTATGGGGTTTCCGGTTTCCACCGGAATGGGATGCCAAGTACCCCGGCCAGAATCAAACGGCTGCCGACGCACCGCCGGGGTACATCACATTGTTTGAAGACTTCTTTCACCAAGGCAATTTCCGATTGCCGGCGACGAACTTCATGGCCCATATTTTTCAGTTTTATGGGTTTCATATATCGCAGATGAGCCCTCCTGGGATGGTCCGGGTTCGACACTTCGAGTTCCTCTGCCGATCCCATGGCATAGAGCCAATTGTGGAGAGATTTAGAGCGTTTTATCAGTTGATTCGAAACATGGGATTTTATTCGTTTGCTAGCCGAGGACCTGCAAAGAAGATTCTTCTGAACCCTCCCAAGAGTTTCCATGACTGGAAACCAAAATTCTTTTATATTCGCGAGGAGGTGATTCCGATCGCCATGACATTTCGCGCCTGGTCTGAGCCGATTGTGAAGGAAGATCTGGCGATCCCCAAGACTGAGGCTTGGTATAGGACGCTTACTGCCACCCCAAACCGAGTGTTTGGTGAGAACGTCTTGGTGGCGGCGCAGATGAGCGATCAATGGCTGCCTAACAGCAAGGAAGTTCCCATTCTGATGATCGACGATAGAGGTTAGTAATTCTCTTAGTTTTGTCCATTTCCTGTTTCATACTTGTGTTTATTTAAATAATTTGTCGTGTAGAGGTGCATCTATATCAAGCTGCCTTCCCCACCTTTGGCGGTTCCATGGACATTCGCCCACTTCAGGCTGGAGAAGAATACAGGTATGACCAGATTAAGGGTAATTTCATGTACCCCGTCGCCGATGCATTCGCCGCTCGGCCTACTGCAACCGAAGGTGTGCATATACCTAACCCTCGCCCCTTGCGCTCTGTGACTTCTGCTGGGAAAGAGATTGTCTATCTTTCCAGCGAGGAGTCTGTGGGATCATCAAATGGAGAGTTAAGCTCGTGGTCTAACATCTTTGCAGGTGTGTTGCGCGACTTGGGGATTGACCCTGAAGACAAGAAGAAAAAACCCGTGAGGAAGAAGAAGGTTATCACCCTGGATGCTGAGGTGACCAGCAAGGGGGCTGGGAGTAGTCGCGCAACCGCTGGTGCTGCTGATAAAGGTATTCCTCGCCTTCGTCAGAGTAACTTGAAAGATTACGTGATAATTAGTGACTCACTTGAAGGCTTGTCGCATATAGGCGAGAAAAAGACTGGAGCTGGTGGCTCAAAAAGTTCAGGTAGCGCTGGTTCTCGCAACCCGGATGCTGGCGCCACTCCGTCCTCTGTTGCGCATGAAGAGGAGGAGATAGAAGAGGAGGAGGAGCCTGCTGCGAAGTTGATCAGCAGAAAGAGAAGTAGGAGCGAGACCACAGCTGGTGTGTCTGCTGTGGCTAAGGTTGGAGGAATCCATGTGCTCGGGAAGCAGAGCAACTTGCGTTCCCTTTACAAATTTTCTCCTGGTTAGTCTTCCTTAAATTTCTTTGCACTTTATTGCCTCCTTTCTTTAATCACTTTTAACTTCTGCAAAAGCCACGAAGACCCCTGAGAAGGGTGTTGTGTTTACGGTGCCCTCAGCGCCGGCGCAGAAAAAGCCCAAAGTTACCATCAAACCCCTCAAGACTGCTGTTGTAGAGTCTGAAAAAAGGGATCAGGCCGCTGAGGAGGAGAGGGCGAAAGCTGATGAGGAAGCGACGAGGAAGAAAGCTGCGGAAGAGAAAAAGAAGGCCGAAGAAGAAAGGAGGAAGGAGAAGGCTGCAGACAGAGAGGAGAGAGAGAAGAAGGCGGCGGCTGAAAAGCCTATTGATGAAGCCTTGCACTATACCGGTGCCGCTGCTATCGCTACTCAAGAAAAAGCACAGGGTCTGGAGGTTGTAAGCATCACGGGGCCTTACAAGCCCCATCAAGAGAAAAGAAAGGAACCCGAGGTGGAGAAGCCTACCCGCCCTTCGCAGCCTGATGTCCCCCATCGCTCCAAGATAACTTCTACTGGGGGATCAGGTCCGTATGTTTCTGGCGGAGCGAGTTCTGGTGGTGCTGGAGGGTATAACCCACAAGTTATCGGGGCGAAGGATACCCTTAGTGACATCTATTATAAAACTTATACTGAAGAGGAACGTGGTAATGCTCCTCACCAAGCTCACTGGGGTTTGAAGCAGAAAGACACCTTTCAAGAGTTCGGCCCTTGCCGCGATAGGGGAGGCCAATACTTGCGCTGCTAACCATCAAATCGACAGAGGTCGAAGACTCATGAAGGGCTATATCGAACTTACGTGATCGGGGAGGCCAATACTCGCGCTGCTAACCATCAAATCGTTCGCGAGTGGCGGACAATGGTTAGGGAGCGGTCGGATTGGGAGAACTACCGCGAGCGCCTTGTCAGGCAAGTTAAGGAGTTTGAGAAAGCTAATGCCAAGTTTGAAGAAGAGAAGGCAAAGTTTAAGGCTGACAGGAAGGCGGAGGAATGGGGGCGCGAGGGCCTGAAGGGCAAGCTTCGAGCTGCCGAAGATCTGTTGGCCAAGGAGAAAGCGGAATGGAAGAAGATCTGCGAGAAAGACAACCAACGCGCTTATGCTGCTCGCACTAAAATTACTGAGCTCGAAGGCAAGGTTGCTGAGTTGACAACGCAAGTCGAGGATGCGCAGGCTGTGCGTGCTGCTAAGGAGCAAGTTGAGGTTCGAGAGACTTCTCTTTTCAATTTATGCTTTTGTTAGCAGAGTTAAGTGAACCTTTTATCCCTTGCAGGTTGAGCTGGCTGAGGTGAAGGTGCAGCTGTCAAGTAGGGACAAGGATTTGAGTGCCAAGGATGTCGAAATCGCTGAGCTGAAACGTCGCCTGCGAGAGCAGGTTGACAAAAGTGAATCCTTGGAGATCGATCTGGAGGCCGAAAAGTCAAAAGCTGCCTCAGCTGACGAAGCCAGGCAAAAGGCCGAGGAGGCGCGAGCCATAAGCTCTTCTGCCCTGAATGTGGCGTAAAATAATTATGCTGAGGTCCAGGGTATTGTTGACACGCTATCCTCAGATATTGAATGGCTGCGCGGCAGGGGAATAGTTCTGGTATTTATCTCTTTTTAACTTGGGTTTTACTTACTAAATCAGTTCCTCATTTGCTCGTTCTGGTGTAGATGGCCAACTCGATTTAGAACGCTGGAGAACTGGATGGGACAGTTGCTGCTCTCATAGATGCTTCTCGCGCGGTTGGTCATCGCGGAGGTTATATGGAGTGTGCGCGGCATGTCGAAGAAGTGTTTGGTCAAGAGTTTGATACTAGTCATTGTTCGGTGACCAATGAAGCTGATGCCGAGTTGGTTCGTGCTGAAAATGCTTACAATCATCTAGCCTTGCCTGTAATGGACTTGGTTGCAAAGGCTCTAGAGCATGATGACTGGTGCAAACGTCTAAAGGGCATTCTCGACCCACCAGAGCATGTTGAACTATCTGACGAAGAGGAACCGGCGGGCAATGACGGTGGTGATGAAGGCGATGGTGGTGGCGACAAGCACGATGATGATGATGCTGGGGATGGTTTTGAGTAGGTAGTATTGACAGGCTTTTTGCCTTGTAATTTTTCTTTTATCTTTGCGATCTTAGTAGTTACGCGGTTACGCTAGTTTTGGGTCAAATGAATGACATTTTGTTTTTATGTAACTATTGCACGGTCGCGCTTGTGTAAATATGATGCTTGTTTATCTTTTCCCATTACAATTATTGCACTGTTGTTAGAAACTTTGGTTAAGTTAGCGCGAATAAATGTAAGTGTGGCTCTTAAGCGAGTGTAGTTGCTTGGTCTCGCGCTTTGTTCGCGGAGGACCTCGAAGGTATGAGAGCTTGTAACTCACTGGAGTGTTTTCGTGCTAATCAAAAGTTTAACATGCATTTGTAACTCAAGAAGCAATATGATAGAAGAAAACATGTCGTATGCTTTCATTTACTTAGAAACAGGCGCTTAGGCCAACATACATTGCTTGTAACGTAAAGGGCGTTTAGCCAACATAGGAAAGTAAAAAATGTGCGTGGCCAACGTTAGTGAGTAGATGCGCAAGACCGAGAGCGATTACATATAGCATTTGCGCAGTTATTGCGCATTCCATGTGCGTGGGATGATGTGTCCATCCAGGGTGCGCAGTTTGTATGCCCCTTTTCCTAGCACTTCATGTACTAAGTATGGGCCTTCCCATTTGGGTGCTAGCTTTCCTGGGCGCTCGGCGTTTGAAGCCTCGTTGTCTCGAAAGACGTATTCTCCTGGAGTGAAGGTACAAATGCGGACTCTTGCATTGTAGTACCTTTCCAGTTGTGTCTTGTATTTCGCTTCTTTGATGCGCGCAATCTCGCGTCGTTCTTCCAGCAAATCCAAATCGAGACGGCGCTCTGCTTCATTATCAACCGTGTTGACTGCAGTCAAGCGCGGTGAGGGGAGTCCAACTTCCGCCGGGATAACTGCTTCCGAGCCGTACTAGGCTGAAAGGAGTTACGCCGGTGCTTGTCTTCGGCATGGTTCGATGAGCCCACAAGATACTCGGGAGCTCATCTACCCAGCCTCTTCGCTTTGTGCCTAGTCGGTCCTTTATGCCATCGATGATACTCTTGTTCACACTTTTAACCTGCCCGTTACCTTGGGGATGTGCAACGGAGGAGAAAGTGTGTTCGATTTTCATCTCTTTCATCCACTTCTGGAGGTCCTCAGACGCAAAGTTGGTGCCATTGTCAGTTACAATCTTGAGTGGTAAGCCAAATCTGCAGATGATGTGCTCCCAAATGAACTTACGCACCATCATGGCAGTGGTTGAGGCGAGGGCTTTGGCCTCCACCCATTTCGTAAAGTAATCGACGGCCACTATTATGAACTTAACGGCGCCAGGAGCCTCTAGGAAAGGTCCCACCATATCAATTCCCCACTGCTGAAAGGGCCAAGCAGTGGATACAGGGATAAGATCGTTTTTTGGGCGCAGGGTCTTGGGAGAGTGTCGCTGACAGGAGTCGCACTTGCGCAGCTCCTTCAGGGCATCGACATGCATCCCTGGCCAGTAATATCCAGT
The DNA here is from genome assembly GCA_030545235.1 of Helianthus tuberosus. Lineage (NCBI taxonomy): Eukaryota > Viridiplantae > Streptophyta > Magnoliopsida > Asterales > Asteraceae > Helianthus > Helianthus tuberosus. The sequence goes on along the minus strand of JARYGA010022704.1, from coordinate 5,830 downwards.
GTTCATAATCTTCGCGACAACCATGCGTGGCCCTGCATGGATGCCGCAGATCCCTTCATGAATCTCCCTTATCAAATAGTTCGCATCTTGGGGGTCCACGCAGCGCAGTAGTGGTCCCCAGAAGGATTTTCGGTATAAAATACCACCATTCATCTCGTAATGCAGGGCCTTGTTTTGAATCTTCCTTGCCTCTGCTTTGCTCTCAGGGAGTATTCCTTCTTGCAAATATTGAATTATAGGGGTCATCCAGGATGGCTGCCCTATTTCGATCACGTTGACTTGTCGTAGCAGAACTGATGGATTCTTGAGTACTTCAATCCTTACATCTTTGGCGAGATGTTGAAAGGAGGTTGAAGCCAGCTTTCTCAAAGCGTCTGCTGGTTTGTTTTCAGAGCGGTTGATGTGAACTACCTTGTAGGACTTGAATTTTTGGAGCAACTCTTTCGCCTGATCCAAATATAAGGCCATAACTTCGCCCTTCGCATCATAGATTCCGTTGATTTGACTGGCTATCAAGAGTGAATCAACGTGTGCTTGTAGATTTTTAGCTCCCATTTTTATGGCGAGGCGTAAGCCTGCCAGAAATGCCTCGTACTCTGCCTCGTTGTTGGTGTTTTTAAAATCCAACTTGATGGCGTAAGTAAATTCATGATTTTCGGGGCTCACAAGGCGCGAGCTGCTCCCGCGCCATCCTCGTTTGAAGCCCCATCAGTGTACAACATCCATAACTCATTCGTTGGTTCATTCACGGGAGTCTTAACAAGCTCACAATCTTTGATTTTATCAATTGGGACTTCTGTGATGAAGTCCGCTAGAACTTGACCCTTGATGGCTGGGCGCGGCCTGTACAGGATGTTGTGGCCTCCCAGCTCGATTGCCCATTTTGCTAAACGCCCAGACGTCTCTGGTTTTTTCAATATCGTGCCTATGTGGAAATTGGTAAGCACAGTGATGACGTGGCCTGTGAAGTATCTGCGGAGCCTTCTGGAAGCATGGAGCAATGCAAGTACCAACTTTTCCATTGTTGAATATCTCGTTTCTGGGTCGGGGAGTACCCTGCTGATGTAATAAATTGGGGTTTGGACTCCATTCCTCTCCACCAGTAATACCGATCCAACTGCCCTGTCTGATGATGACAAGTACAAGATGAGCGGTTCCTTTTCGAACGGTGCCATCAGGGTAGGGAGCTCGATCAAACACTCCTTCATTTGCTGAAAAGCGGCCTCGGCTTCAGGCGTCCATTTGAATTCTTGCTTCTTTACACAATTGCGCAGGGTGCTGATAAAAGGATACGACTTCGCGGCGTAGTTTGATAGAAAACGGTTAAGCTCGGCTAGGCGGCCGGCCAACCTTTGCATCTCTTTGATTGTTCGTGGTGATGGCATACGTTCTATTGCCTGGACCTTTTCTGGATTCACCTTAAATCCGCCATTTGTGAATATGAAGCCTAAGAATTTTCCCTTTCCATACCAAAAGAACATTTGGCTGGATTTAATTTCATGTTCACGCTGCGCAGCGAGTTGAATGTTTTCTCGATGTCCTTCAACATTTGGTCCTCCTCAGGACTTTTAATCACCAGATCATTGATGTAAACCTCTATATGCTTCCCGATATCTCCGGCGAAGGTCTTATCCATCAGGCGTTGATATGTCGCGCCAGCGTTTTTGAGGCCGAATGTCATCTTTGTATAACAGAAGATCCCGAGATCGGTCCAAAAAGCTGTCTTGTCTTCGTCTTCAAGTTTCATTTGAACCTGATGGTATCCTTTGTAACAATCTAAGAAGCATTTCCATCTGTATGGTGCGAGAGAGTCTATCTTTTTATCGATCTCGGGCAAAGAGTAGCAATCTTTAGGGCATGCCTTGTTGAGATCGGTGTAATCAACGCACATTCGCCATCCTCCACTAGACTTCTCCACCATTACTGGGTTTGCAACCCAACTTTGATAACGGACCTCCCGCAAGATCCCTGCCTTTAGCAACTCACATACCTGCTCATTCATCGCTTTGGTTTTATCCGCCCATAGGCTGCGTCTCCTTTGCACTTTCAGCTCAACGGAGGGATAAGTGTTTAGAGAGTGTTCGGTGATGTCGCGCGGGACACCGGTCATGTCAGCCGGGGTCCAGGCGAAGATATCCATATTTCTGAACAGGAGTTGCTTGAGATGCGTTCGGATGTTTGGTGAGATTGCGTGACCTATCGTCACCGTTTGCTCCGGGTATTTGCGGTTTAATACCCACTTCTTTGGCTCGGTTGTTGAGACCTTCGCCGCTTTCGTTCGGCGCATCTCTTCCGTTGACATTACTTCTTTCTTAGCATAGATGATCGCCACCCCCGTTTTGGTTGAAAACCCTACCGCTGAGTGGGGTGTGGAAGTTACCATGTTTAGTTCGCCTTGGGTTTCTCTCCCAATCAACACATCATGCCTTGATTTGACAGGCATCACCATGAAGTTTACCTTTGTTGTTCTTGAGTGCTTTCCGTCAGAGAGCGTGATGGGGAAGCTGATTTGGCCTAGCGGAAAGACCATTTCGTTGCAAAATCCAGACAGTGGATAATCAACTGGCTCAAGTCTCGCTTTATCATCTTCATCAAACTGATTAAAACACTGCTCATAGATGATATCAGCCGTACTTCCTGGGTCAATGAAGACATACTCCATTGCATAAAGGCCGATAATACCGGTAATGACGACGAGTGGAGTGGCACGAGGGCCGCCGCGCACTACCGGGAAAATGACCTGTTGCTCTTGCCATGAGGGTTCGTAAGGGCGCATGCCTTTCTCTTTTGCGCTGTATCTTGGTCCGTTGACCATATGGGTTTCTAGGCGTCTGACTTTCTTGTGATTTCCTTCATCATGGCGTTGGAGCTGTCGAGTTTCTTTGCGCACGTTTTTCACCAGGTGGCTTAGTTTCCCGCTCTTTAGCGCTCTTTCGATCTCCTGACGTAAACTGTAACAGTCGTCTGTCAGGTGTCCCGTATCTTTATGGAAGTCGCAGTACAGGTTGGGGTCTTGCCCCTTCTTGTTTGTCATAGGCCTTGGTGCCTTGAAATCATGATTCTCCGTCATCAGCACCTCTTTCGGTGTTTTTATGAGCGGAGTCCAGTGCTTTTCTCGATTGTCATCCCTGACTGCCTTTTGATATCCAATTCGATCAATAGTGTCTCGCGCATCTTCTCTGTAGCGCGACCGTTCTTCATAACGAGATCGTTCACCATAACCGCTGGAGTGGTTGGCTTTCCACCCAGGGTTTTTGCCTTTGTTCCATTTGTTGTCATCGCGCGGATGACCCCCTTTAGAAAATCGATCTTCAGTACGATAACTGTTGTTTCTGGCGAGTGACTCGTCAGTCTGCGCGACTATCTTCGCGGCTTCCATGAGCTTATCCCATTCTTTGGGCATTCCATCTTTCCCAGTGATGGTTCTGATGAGACTATCACAGCGGATGGCTTTCTTGAAGTGGCAGCGCATAAGTTGTTCACTAACGCCGCCGATTTCCAAGCACTCTTTGTTAAAGCGAGTGATGAAATCTTCCAAACCCTCATTATCTCTGCGCCAGATGTCCTCTACTTCGGCTGTGTCGCGCTGGTAACGTCTCTGTTGGCTGAAGTGACTCAAAAACTGTGTCCTGAAATCCACCCATGATTTGATTTTTCCCGGAGGAATGCTGTCGAACCTGGCGCGAGCAGCCCAAGTAAGCGTTTGAATAAACAGATGGCACCACATGGGCATATTCCATCCTCCCATACAACCTACGCTTGTGAAAACTCTGACGTGATCATCGGGATCAGTCAATCCGTTAAACTTTCCGACTGTCGGAGGTAACTTCTCTCTTTTAAGCGGCGCAAGTGCGATTTTTAGAATGAACTTTGAATGTTCTACAGCTTCTGTGACAACCGTCACTTTTCCGTACATTTCGTACACGAAATGAACAGTAATTTGTGCTTAAATGACTGTGCATGATCTGGTTTACCAGACAAATAAATTTCTGAATTCCATGCAAGTGAATTCATGCACATTTTGTGCTACAAAATATAGCTTTATGCATAAACGAGAGCGTTGCGTCAGAAATATTAGTAAACTCACCGGTAAGACACATCGTGTCAACAGAACTGCGGAAAGCAGTCAGACATTAGAATTGAGGCCTAGGTGTAGGTCCGACGACAAAAGTACATTAAAACCCAAGAGTACATATAAGGGTTTAATTTATAGGCATTGCGAAAGCAAAAATAAGCACTAAAAAGCACCCGAACCGCACTTTAAGTGCAGAATTTATATAATTCAGCAATAATTCAGCATTTAAACATATGAATATTTTGCAGAAATGTCATTTTATTATCCAGAATATTTCCCTAAGTGTTGGGAATTGAAAGAGTACAAGAAAGGTACTTAAAAGACACTAAAAAGTGTAAATTAGCACTTTAACGAATCGGTATCTAACCGAACAACCGGACATTACCCGGAACACCAAAATAATGCTAGAAGCATTGTTTTTATTTTTCTAAGCTAGTTAGGGTCCCCGAATACCCTAACACACTATACATTAAATAACACTCTTAACACTAGATTTATTATACTTGAAAGCTAACTAGGATTGTAACTTGGAAGTTGAAGTGGAACTAGGACCACCCCTCCCCCATAACCGGTTGTGTGAGAGTGGGGGGACACCCCATGATTTCTTTCATTTGTCTAATTGATCTTGTCCCCTCTAATTAGACACATGAACCAAGGGACCAAGAAGTGTAGGAAGTTTATTTAAGAAACCACTAGACTTACTCATCTTCTTCATTCAACAAAAAAAAAAAGAAAACTCTCTCATCTCTCCCTCTAACTCACGGCTTCAACCACACACCCACACACCTTCATTTCAAGCTTCATTCCATCCATTCTCTTGGCATACAATGGTGTAAGAAGCAAAGTTAGGAAGTGTGGAAGCAACGGAACTTGAAGGACCTTCGCCATTTGCTTTTATCCACCTCATTTGCACTCTTGAACTTCCCTAGCCTTGTGCTAGTAGTAAGTACTCTAAAACACCACCTTGTTCTTGTTTAGAGTGGTTAATAAGCGATTTAATGGTTAAAAATAAAACACACACAAGATCGAAACTAAAAGTCTTGGAAGAAAGATAAACGAGTTGGATAAAGAATAGATATGTGTGTAAATCATGTGAATCTTGTATGGTTGTTATTATTTGATGTTGTTGTTAGTAAAAGCAAGATGGATCATCATCTAGACATACTAGTCCATGTTAGAAAGCATGAACTAGTAGGATGTAAAAGTTAGAAAGTTAAAAGATGATGGATCCATCCATTCATAAGACATGAACTTGAGTAAAAGTAATTTTCTTGTAAAAAAAGACTCTAAACATGTGGATCTAAAGATCTACAAGTGGTTTTTTCGGAAGAACCAAGCAGAAAATATTAGTCTTGTTTAAAACCCGGATCTTACATGAACTAAATATATTTTTAGTAAATAAAGAAGTGTGTAAACACTTGTGTAACAAGGAAGTTCAACAAAGAAATATTTTTGTGAATCTTGACTAGAAGTTGTGAAACTTCATATTCTTTAAAAATAAAGTTTTTAAGAAATTAAACTTATTTTTAAAGATAACAAGACTTACTAAATGTGCTAGTAAGTTACTACACATTTTTGTAAATATTCAAGTTCATGAAATGGAGAATTTAGTGATTATTGTTGATAATTGTTATTGATAATTGTTGACGATTTAAAAGAAAATAAACACATGTTTTGAAAACATGGGAAACCTCCATTTTTAGGGGAAACTCTGTCAAGATTTTTATAAATTTTGACACTTAGAAAAATATAAGT
>JARYGA010022703.1:0-40837 GCA_030545235.1 Helianthus tuberosus | reverse complement strand
ATGTTGGTTCTTTTTATCACTACGCTATCGGTTGTAAATTTGTAAAAATATAACCTTTTTGAGAACTTGAATTTCCCGAGCTAAACCTAGACAAGTAAAAAAAAAAATGAAATTTTTGAAAAAAATTGGGGTGATTAGCGGTTCCAATAGAGTTTTGTGTAAGGCTTGTATTTAGGACTTGCAAAATTCAAGGTTTTAGCATCCCCCCCACACTTAAATTACACATTGTCCTCAATGTGTCCCAAAAATAATTTTTTTAGGTTGATTAGATGTGTAAAATAGTGTTTAAAAAGCAAAAATTTGTGTTACTGGTAGTCTGGGCACGGCCCCGTGTCCACTGGACACGACCCCGTGGCGAACTGCCAGTAACAAGAACTTACAGAAGGTGGACACGGCCCCGTGTCCACTGGACACGGCCACGTGTCTGGCAAAAGTCTGCAGGGCAGAAGCCAAACAGCAGGTCTGGGAGGTGAGCACGGGGGCGTGTTGGCTGGACACGTCCCCGTGTGGACAGTCTGAAAGCCTGAAAAACAGGTTTCTTCCTCCGGTTTTTCCATCCTGGCCTTATAAGTGCTGAGGTTTAGCACCCCAAGCCTTGGTTTGTACCTGTTTCATCACTTAATACCACACCAAACAACACAAACATCCTAATTTACCATAGTTAATTGTTCCAAGCATAAAGTAAAAGAAAACTAAAACGGAAAATAAAAGTGTTTGCAAGGAAAGTAAATTGTTCAACTTCTGGCACGCAGGCCACCAATTGTTCGATAGATAAAGGGACATAAACCTGTGGGCTCGCCATCAACCCGCTCCTGCTCCTCCAAACCCTCTACTCCATATCTTCATCGCTATCATCACCTCCATCCCTATGCCCCGCCATGTACTCCCGGATGCTGCCGATATCGTCTTGTATATCGTTGATGTTGCGTTCAATAGCTCCGACCCGGTGGTATGTGTTGTTGGCGAGGTTGTAGGCGTTCCTGGTACACATGAGGTTTTCCTGCATAAGATCATGTAAGCTTTGAAAATTAGGAAAACCGCCTCCTTGTGAGGAGGATTGACCCGGATCACCATGGGGTGGATACTGGTGGTGGGGAGGTGGTGCGTGAAGAACTAGGGCCTCCTGTGGGTTCCATGCATAGCCTTGCGTTCTTTGGAAACTCACTGTTCCGTCTTCCGCCTCATAAAGTAAGTTCATGGCTCGGCAAATGTGGTAGTCAACTCGTCCCGACCATGGGCTTCTTTCAAAGGCTCTTGGAATTTGCGTGTAATGCTTGAAAAGACGGTACACCCATCCTCCAAAGAAGATAGGCGTTGGAGCGCGAGCAAGGCGGTTGAGATGCATGTTTCTTAACAGGAGATACGGAACATCGAGAGGCTTTTGGTTGTGGATACAGTGGAGGACAACCAAATCTTTCAACCCTACAACACCGCTACTGTCGTGACGTTGGTTTAGAGAGTAGGTGAGGATCCTGTGAATGTAGCGATAGAGCGGATCTCTTAGCTTCGTACTCTTGGTGCTGCGAGGGTCGTAGATTCCTTCACCGATTTGAGCCCAAGCGGCTTGTCTTTCATTTCCCTCCAAGTCTCGTAATCCCCCGGTATTCTCTTCGTTGCCCGATTCCTCTTCTTGGTATAGCCCTATTATGGCTCCAAACTGTGCCATGGAGATCGAGTACATTGTCCCTCCACACCGAAATACAACCCCTTCATTGTCGAATGAGTCACACCTTGAATTGAAGTTGAAGGTACTGTAGAACTCCATGGTGCATTGATGCACCGACCGAAGCCTAGTGTTTAATGCAACAGCTAGTGGTCCCGTAACGATGTTGTTGAATCGGTTCAGCTGGTTTACCAAGGTTAACAGGTCCGTGCAAGCTCTCCTGGGGTACTCCTCGGGTCTCGTTTGAAGTATCTCGTACCTTGCCCTTGCATCGAGCTCGCTTGCATTGAACCTTGTGAACTTTGCCATCTGAAAGAATACACCAAAAATTTTACGAAACGATGAGATTTTTAAAGAAACTGCAAACAGCCGGCTGGACACGACCCCGTGTCCAGCGGACACGGCCCCGTGTCCAGAGGTCTGTTACTCAAAAACTTCATTTTTCGACCCGGTTTCGAAAACTTGAAAATTTTTGGTCCAATAGGTGCGGTTTCCCCCGAAAATGAAACCCTAAACACCGTTTTTCCCAAAATAACCCGTTTACCCTATCAATTTTATCTTTTTCGGTTCAAGAACAAGGGTTTGGGGTTTTTGTAAGAAATCGGGTGAATCTTTGAACAATCTAAGTGTATTTACTTCCCTTAACACTAATCTAACTAAATGCAAACAGATTTAGGCAAAAATTTTAGGTTCGATCCGGATGAACTTCAAGAACCCGAGATTTTTCCCCAAATTTGTGGTGTTTTAACTACATGTAAGTAACTAATCTAACTACTAATAGTGATAGAATCATACCTTGACGTTGTTAGATCGATAAGAGACGTCGAAATTTCGCGAAAAATCGCCTGGAACCAGAGCTTTTGTGGGGAAACGGGGCGTGTGGAATGAAGAAACTGTTTTGAAAAAGGGGTTTTAACCCGTCTGCAGCGCGAACACGGCCCCGTGTCCAGCGGACACGGCCTCGTGCCGAGCAGTTTTTTTTTTTTTTTTTTTTTGTGCGCGTGTGAGTGCCCCTATTTTCCCATAAGCTATGGTTAGAAAACTTACCGCTTTATTTTGTCGTCTCAATCGTTCGTAACTTACCAGGCATGATGTTTTTATTCTTCCACGGTTTGAAGCGAGATTTCTTCTTCTTCATCCTCAATAAATCCTTGATAGAGTTTCAGCCGTTGGCCATTGACTTTAAATGGTGGCCCATTTCGAGATTTAATTTCTACTGCACCGTGTGGAAAAATGTGGGTGACGGAAAAAGGTCCTGACCACCTAGACTTTAATTTACCCGGAAACAATCGAAGTCGTGAATTAAACAAAAGAACTAGATCCCCTTCCCGAAATTCATTAGGTTTAATATGTTTGTCATGCAAATTTTTCATTCTTTCCTTATAAATTTCAGAGTTCGAGTATGCATAATTCCTAAGCTCGTCTAATTCATTTATTTGACAAAATCGATTTTTACCAGCAAATTCTAGATCTAAGTTTACATTTTTGATTGCCCAGTAGGCTTTGTGTGCAATTTCTACTGGCAAATGACAACTTTTTCCATAAACTAGCTTATATGGGGTTGTACCTATTGTTGTTTTATAAGCAGTTCGAAAAGCCCATAAAGCATCGTCTAATTTATCAACCCATTCCTTTTTATTTAACCCTACGGTTTTTTCGAGTATTCGTTTTAAACCTCTATTAGTCACTTCGGCTTGCCCGTTTGTTTGAGGGTGATACGCTGTCGAAACCCGGTGATAGACCCCATATCTTGTTAAAAAAATTTCAAGTTGATGGTTGCAAAAATGGGTACCTCTATCACTTATTAAAGCTTTAGGTGTGCCAAAACGAGAGAATAATTTTTTCAGAAATCTTACCACGACTCTTCCATCATTTGTTGGAAGTGCCTCGGCCTCAGCCCATTTAGACAAATAATCTACTGCCACAAGTATATATTTGTTTCCTTTCGATGGTGGGAAGGGTCCCATAAAGTCGAGTCCCCACACATCAAAAATTTCACAAACAAGAATGCCATTTTGTGGCATTTCGTTTTTGGAAGAAATATTACCTGTTCTTTGGCAAGCATCACATGTCTTCACAAGACTTTGAGCGTCTTTGTAAATGGTTGGCCAAAAAAATCCTGAATCGAATACTTTTCGAGCGGTACTAGCGGCACCATGATGTCCTCCGTATGGACCTTCATGACAATGGCGGAGAATTCTTCGTGCTTCACTACCATGTACGCATCGTCGGACGAGTTGGTCGGCACATATTTTGAAAAGATATGGATCTTCCCAAAAGTAGTGTTTCACATTGGCAAAGAATTTTTTTCTTTGATGATGTGGCCATCCTTTTGCGACTATACCGCTAGCTAGGTAGTTAGCATAGTCGGCGTACCATGGTTCTTCCTTGTATTCCACCATTTCCAGGGACTCAGTTGGAAATTTTTCGTTGATTTGCTCGTCCCTGGTTGCTTCTAAAGCTGGGTCTTCTAAGCGTGAAAGATGATCTGCTGCGGTATTTTCTGCTCCTCTTTTGTCCTTGATTTCAATGTCAAATTCTTGGAGGAGTAGAATCCACCTAATCAAACGTGGTTTTGCGTCTTGCTTCTTGAAGAGATATCGAATGGCTGCATGGTCTGTATAGACTATAGTTTTAGAAAGAACAAGATAAGAACGAAATTTATCAAAAGCAAATACCATAGCTAGTAACTCTTTTTCAGTTGTTGTGTAATTTTCTTGTGCATCATTGAGTGTTTTACTAGCATAATAGATTGGGTGGAAATGCTTTTCTTTTCTCTGTCCCAAGACAGCTCCAACTGCAAAGTCACTAGCATCACACATGATTTCGAAAGGAAATTTCCAATCAGGCGCTATCATGATAGGTGCATTGACTAGCATTTCCTTTAGGGTTAGAAATGCTTGATTACAATCCTTGTCAAAGATGAAAGGAGCATCTTTTTCAAGTAATTTTGTTAGAGGCCTTGAGATCTTTGAAAAGTCTTTGATAAACCGCCTATAAAATCCGGCATGCCCTAGGAAACTTCTGATAGCTCTTACGGAGGATGGAGGTGGTAATCTAGAAATGGTATCTATTTTGGCTCTATCCACCTCCATTCCTTCGCTTGAGATTTTGTGACCGAGTACTATTCCCTCCGTTACCATGAAATGGCATTTTTCCCAATTAAGGGCGAGGTTAGTTTCCTCACATCGGGATAGCATTCGTTCAAGGTTATCGAGGCATTGGTCATATGAATCCCCAAAGATAGAAAAGTCGTCCATGAAGACTTCCATTGTCTTTTCTATCATGTCATGGAAAATGGCTACCATGCAACGTTGAAATGTTGCTGGGGCATTACATAGACCAAACGGCATGCGTCGATAAGCAAAAGTTCCATAGGGACATGTGAAAGTTGTCTTTTCTTGGTCTTCGGGTGCTATTGGGATTTGAAAGTAACCTGAAAAACCATCCAAGAAACAGTAAAATTTATGACCGGATAATCTTTCTAACATTTGATCAACGAAGGGTAAAGGAAAATGATCCTTTCTTGTTGCTTCATTTAATCGTCTATAATCTATACATACTCTCCATCCTGTGACGGTCCTCGTTGGTATTAGTTCATTCTTTTCGTTAGTAATTACCGTCATACCTCCTTTCTTTGGAACTACTTGGACGGGACTCACCCAAGGACTATCGGAGATAGGATAGATAAGTCCAGCGTCAAGTAGTTTGATGACTTCGTTTTTAACCACTTCTTGAACATTTGGATTTACTCGACGTTGTGGTTGTATGACCGATTTGTAGTCATCATTCATCAAAATTTTGTGTGTGCACATAGAAGGACTAATTCCTTTTATGTCCACAAGTTTCCAAGCTATTGCGTTTTTATGTTTTTTCAAAAGATTAATTAATTTTTCTTTTTCTAAGTTATCTAATTTAGATGAAATAATTACAGGTAACTTACCATCTTTGTCTAGAAAAGCATATTCCAAACCTTTTGGAAGTTCTTTGAGCTCAAGTAGTGGGTCTTTAGGAGACTCCTTATTTGGTTGCTCGTTTCGATCAAGAACTTTAAAAGTTTGTTCTATGGCGACCTCTTCTTCAACAAAGTGGTCAATCTCTTCACTTGTATTGGGTGGTTCATCTTCATCTTCAATTAGGGGGTCATTATTGCCGAATGGATATTTCATTGATCGTTCGAGATCGACACTTCTTTTAAATGCCCCTAATTGAAGAGGTAGATTATTGAACTTCCGGTTTTTCAAAGCTTCGTGAGTTTTTACAAATGGTCGTCCCAACACTAGAGGAGCGTCATCGAGGATGACAAAGTCGGTTGGGATTACCATTTGATTTGTTTGAACCAAAACATCTTCAACTATACCGATTGATTTATTACTTTCCAATTGGATAGAAAAATGGGTATTTGAAGTGGAGAAAAATCACTAATACTTAATTTTTCGAAAATGTAGTTAGGCATTATGTTAACACAAAGATCTTTATCGATTGTGACATTACTAATAAACGAATTTTGAAAGAAACATGGAACCGGTGTAATGTTAATTTCAAATGGGTCTTCTTTTATTAGCGAAGTTTGATCATTAGTTAACTTAACACTTACAGTTTCGTCAATTTTAGTGTTAGTGTTTAACTCTTTTAAAAACTTAGCATGAGTGGGTACTAAACAATGATTTTCAAAAGAAGGTGTCAAGAGATTAATTTCTTCAAAATTAGACTCTTCTTGGATTTTAACGTTGTCGGACTCACCTTTTTCGTTGTTTAAATCATGTGTCGGTTTTTCACTTATTTGTTCTTCCATTTTAACACTTTCAGTTATCTCTTCCTTTTTTAATTCTTCTCTTGCGCGGGACTCCTCTTCCCTTTTGCGAGCTTCTTTTATACATCGATCAATAACTCTAATGTGTTCTAATATCCTATCGGTCACTTCGGTTATAGAAAAAGAATCGTTATTTTCTAAGCTTGAATCCGGTTGTTCGACCCTTTGTTCCTCATAATACCCATATGAAGTCGATGGTTCGCACCATTGTTCTTCATTGTAAGCATATGATGGATAAGGTTCGTAATTGTGTTCTTCATAATACTCATATGAGGTGGGTTGTTCACGCCATGGTTCCTCATAATAAGCATATGAAGGTGGTGGCTCATATCTTGGTTCCTCAAAGTATGAGTAAGAAGGCTCATACCTTGGTTCATCAAAATATGAGTATGAGGGAGGAGGTTCATACCTTTGGTCTTCATAGGATGTGTATGAAGTTGATGGCTCGTACCTGGGCTCCTCATAGTAGGTGTATGAATTGGATGGTTGATATGAGTGATTATTTTGAATCGAGCGTGCATTACGACAATTAGTGCAATAATTACCCCTATAATCATCCTCATCATAGGTGTAATTGTAACCTCCTGAGTATTGATCCATAAGAATCACTCAGCAGACCACAACCGAGTCTCGAGATCAGAAAACAAAAAGAAAAACGGAAACAGAGGCTGGACACGGCCCCGTGTTCAGTGAGCACGGCTCCGTGTTCAGGATCTGTATCTGGGCGTTTTAATTAAATTTACTGATTTCGTTGAGCACGGGGCGTGTTCAGTGAGCACGGCCCGTGTTCAAGGTTCTGTTACTGGGTGTTTTTATGAAAATGTGCAGCACGGCCCCGTGTTCAGTGAACACGGCCCCGTGTACAGGTTACTGTAAATGCAAAATTAAACTAAAATGCAGAAAAATGTGCGCGCTTTTAAAAAGGTTTTGAAAAACTGATTAGGCCGTCGATTTTAAGCTTTCTTAAAATCCTTGTGTCCCCGGCAGCGGCGCCAAAAACTTGATGCGCGTTTAAGTGTTATATATATTAGGTGTATATTTTAAGCCCTTTTTAACACTTATTTTAGCCAAGTTTTAAATTTATAAAACACGATATTTCACTAACACTAAACACACATATGGGCAAGTGCACCCATCGTTGAGTGTAGTATAGCGTTGGTAAGATACCGAGGTCGTCCAAGGACACAAGAGCTTTTAATACCGGTTTATCCTCAACGTCTAACCAAAATAAAAGTTTAGAAAAATGTTTTAAACTAAGAAAAACAAAAACTAACTAAAATGCTGAAAATAAAAATAAAAGAAAAAACAGATAGACAAGATGAATCACTTGGTTCCGACTCGTATCTAGTATAACCTTTGATTATTTCCGCACTTTTGCACATAATTAAGAGATTATCTTAGTTATTGTAGTAGGCCCCTCTTTTGAAGGTGACGTTACCCTCACCCCAGTAGTTTGAGTCAGCAAGGATACAATCCTAAAAGGGTGGATTATTGGAAGATAATGAATTAAGTTATTAATGCAGTATTGTGGTAGGCCCCGCTTTTGGCGGTGACGTTACCCTCGGCTAAGTAGTCTGAGTCAGCAGGGATACAGTCCTAAATAGCCGGGTTATAGTATTAATAGTAGTTAACTTATGAGGGGATCAAAGAGTTTGGACCCCCGCCATCCAATACCGTGAAGCATTGAAGGAGGTACTACTAAATTTGACCCAGGTCCATTGCAGGACCTCTAAACGCTGAACAATGGCAAGACCTTTACCAAACCGTTCCCTTAACCCCCGACCAGGTAGCCAACATACCTCCATATAGACCGTGGAGATATGAATGGTGAAAATCCTTTATTTTATATAGACAGTAAAATAATGCCAAAACACCACGGACAAACGATAAGGAAAGATCACCTTCAACATAAGTAACTAGTTATTAAAGTCATTAATACAAAACCAAATAAAAAGTGCAAAAGATTAGAAATAAAAAGTATTATACTAGACACTTTGTCTTCACCAAGTGATGTAAGAGACTTAGGCAAACATGGCCTTGATTGTCAAGAACTCTTACGATCAATCTTGGATCCCGAGACGACTCACACACTCTATGATGGACAATGGATGATGGTGGTGGATGATGGTGTTATGGTGGTGGTGGGTGGTGGATGAAGTGTGAGAGAGGTGGTGTGCCAAGGGATGAGATGAAATGAATCCAAGCACTCCTATTTATAGGCTGAACAGAGAGCTGGACACGGCCCCGTGTCCGCTGGACACGGCCCCGTGCCTGTCTGACACTCTCTCTCCTCATTAATTGTAATTCGCAATTACAATAAATGCGCCTGCTGTACTTTCGACACGCCCCCGTGTCCGCTGAGCACGGCCCCGTGGTGGGCAATAGAAGCTTCTATGGATTTGTCTTTTCTGCTGCTTCTTGGACACGCCCCCGTGCTGGCTGAGCACGGGGCGTGTTCAGCCTTCTGCCTTCTCCATTTTGCTTTGGAAGGTGCCGTTGAGGGGTCGGGCAGTCCACTAATGTTCCTTTCCTTGTATTTATGTTGGATTTAGCTGTCTTTTTGCTTCTTTTGCGTTTTTGAGCTCATTTAATCCTGAAAATACAAAAGGAAGACAAATACACTCTTTTTCCAATATTAGTACTTAAAAAGGGTTAGTTTTATGCCTCATTTGATGTAATTTATATGTTGCATTTTACACACATCAATATCATCCTCAGACGGATGGCCAAAGCGAGCATACGATTCAGACGCTGGAAGATATGTTAAGGGCTTGTGTTATTGATCTAGGTGGAAGCTGGGATGATCATCTTCCATTGATTGAATTCTCGTATAATAATAGTTATCATTCCAGTATTCAAGCTGCACATTTTGAAGCGTTGTATGGAAGAAAGTGCAGGACGCCCGTTTGCTGGGCAGAAGTTGGAGATGTCCAACTAACAGGACCTAACATAGTCCTGGAGATGACAGATAAGATTGTGAAGATACGAGATCGTCTCAAAGCTGCCAGGGATAGTAGGGGTGTGCATGGGTCGGTTTGGTTCGGTTTTTACTATTAACTATAACCATAACCGCTAGTTCGGTTATGGAGTTTTGGTAACCATAACCATAACCAAACTTCAGTTATGGTTAATCGGTTATGAAGTCGGTTATGGTTCGGTTTTGGTTAATTTTGGTTAAGTAACCAAGCAAGGTTTGAAATAAATAGGGTTGTGCACGATTTGAACTTAGCTTGAGCTTATTTTATAAGATAACGAAGACTAAACTTTTTGGTTAAACTACCGATTTAAAGTTCTTTTTAATAAGGTAATTCTCAAACAAAAACAATTATGGCCATAACACCTTAGTTCTTTATCAAAATAAATGACATCTACATCAAGATCATTTTGTTACTAACATACTTTTATCTTAGTAAAAACCCTCTATATGGTTTTGTAAAACACAAATCTATTATATAAAGTTAACATCACAACTTCAGTTCGGTTTCGGTTGTATTCGGTTAACCAAAGCTTCATAACCATAATCATAACCGATTGAGCGGTTATACAAAGTTTCATAACCATAACCATTGGTTATATTGGTTATCGGTTATTAGTGGTTCGGTTGTGTTGGTTATGGTTCGGTTATCGGTTATGGTGGTTAATTTGCTCACCCCTAAGGGATAGGCAGAAAAGCTACGCAGATAAAAGGCGTAAACCTCTAAAGTTCGAGGTTGGTGACAAAGTGTTGCTAAAAGTATCACCCTGGAAAGGGGTAATGCGATTTGGTAAGAAAGGAAAGTTAAGCCCAAGATACATAGGACCATTCGAGATCATCGAATGTGTCGGAACAGTGGCTTACAAGTTAAACCTGCCTGAAGAGCTCAGTGGTCTTCATAATGTGTTCCACATTTGCAATCTGAAGAAGTGTCTAGCTGATAAATCACTAGTCATGCCACATACGGATGTGCATATTGATGAGAGCTTAAGGTTTGTCGAAAAACCTTTGTCGATCGAAGATCGACAGGTTAAGAAACTTCGAAAGAAGCATGTACCGATTGTAAAGGTTAAATGGGATGCCCGCAGAGGTCCCGAATACACGTGGGAGGTTGAGTCCACAATGAAGCAGAAGTACCCTCATTTATTTCAGTAAATCTCAAGGTCGAGATTTCTTTTAATGGGGTGAGGATGTAACACCTCGAAAAATCACGACCAATATAATGAAGACACGTGTCATGAGCTTTAAACATGTAATGGATTAAATATGAGGAACTGAAGTTGACAAACAAAGAAAGTATATGTGTAAAAAGGATCAAAGTGTCAACATTCGATAATTATGCCTTTCAACAACCCTACACGATGTTTATACCCTTAAACGAATGAATTATGAATCATATGAACCCGTTTATGGAAGAAAGTGAAAGTTTACAAGTCGCAAGGGTTAAATGTGTCAACATGTTTAATTTATACCTCTGAGTGACCTTTTAACGAACCCGAAGCTTTGTAACGATTAATTATGCTCACGAGAATAAGTGATAAAAATTTCACAGGGTTTCGATATCGTATGAAGAAGATGTGCTAACATTTGTAAATAAGGGGTTAAAAGCATCAACGTTGAAATTCAGGGCTTTTCGGTGATCGTATAACTAACCGGGAGCTTAACGAAGTTTGTTTCTGACTTAGAGTCCTTAAAAGTCAAGTTTGGGGGTTAAAAGTGCAATAAAAGCATGTTAAAATCAAGTTTAGAAGGACCAGGGGCCTAAATTGCAATTATTAAAACTTGGTGACCGGATCTGACTTTCAGGCGGGCCGCGTAGACCCTCACCCTGACTTTACGCGGGCCGCGTAAAAGCTGCAGATGCAATTTTCTTGGACAGTTGCCTGTATCAGCAGGTTACACCGCCTTTGCATGCCATTTTTCGAAACCAGAAGCTAAGCCAACAGATTTTCATGCATAGGGACACTTGGGATTGATCTAAGATCAGTTGTAGGCCTTGGTGGAATGATCTCATGAGTTTAAAATTCTTATATAAAGGAATGAAGTTGCAACCATTGTTCTTGCTCACTTCTAACTCACTTCAAGGCTTTCTCTGGAGCTTCCTGATCCTCAATCAAGTTTCCTTAAGTTCCAAAATCATGCTTAGGACCATTGTAAGTGTCCTTAACATCCTAATTTCTTTTATAATTAGTTTTGTGACCAAAAGTCAAACTTATCGTAATTAAAGTTTGACTTAGTGATTAATCACTAATGGTCCAACCATTTTTTGAATTAAAAGTGGCTATGAGTTGGTAATTATGTGGGTAATAAACCCTTAAAAGGGCACCCTCTGATTTCCACTCTAACTAGGTCAATTGTCGGGTCAAACTTAATTATAAAAAGTCAACAGAAAGCTATTTTGCAAATAAACTTGTAATTAACAATGTAGAAGCTATGAAACCTATTTTAACACTTGTATAACTTTGTAATTAATGTAAGAACATGTCTAAGCATGTTCAACCCGACAATTTTAAGTTTAGACTCGGTTCGAAACCGAAAGTCGCAAAAGTAGACTTTTGCTTTGACTTTCGGTTCTAACCCGATTTAGCTTAGTTTAGACATGCCTTAAAGTTCCTTTAGGACCATATTACATGTTAGTATAACCCTCTAAGATTATACAACATAGGTCCTTAATTATCCGATTCACATGCATGTTTCCGTTAATTGCTTAAATGTTGACCTTTATGCCCTTTTGACCTTAAAACGAGATTTTTGAAAATGTGAGTTGACAAAAACCTTTATTATTGTATTATAAACTTGTCCTAAAAATTTGACATCAGTTTGAGCTCTAGATTAAGAGTTATGCTCAATAGCGTAATTTGGAAGCTTTTTATTAATTAAACGACATAATTAGCATAAAGCCTATCTAAACCCAAATTTCGACACCAAAATTTTTACCCACTGATGTAATATAATATTTTGGGATTTTTGAAGATTTTTATTTATTTTTAAGCTGAGCATAACATAGGGTTCTTGCTTTGATTCGGTAATTGTCGGTTTTGCCCCTTTTGCTAATAAAATGAGTTTTACATAACATTTTGATACCAAACTTTTTGCTACTGATTTTATATGATAAATAAAATATTTGAACTTTATAAACTGATCAAAAACTCAGATTTCCTATTTTAACCCGAAAATCGCTTAAAGCCGACTTTTACGCGTTTTAAACGCATAGTATGAGTTAAAACTATTTTTGGCATATAAGACTTAATACCTACTGATGTTTTAAGTAAATTTTTATATTTTAACAGTAAGAAAAAGTTTTGAACTCAGATTTCCAGTTTTGACCTTTAAAGCTTATGTGAAATTACCAAAATGTCTCTACGGGGCATAGTTTGGTTATATATGATAAATTTCACATATATGTAATACCCTACTGATATAACTTATTAAATTAAATATTTTTACTGATCATTTCAGACCTGAACCTCATATTAATATTAAATCTCTTTTATAACCTTTAAAATGACCAAAATACCCCTACGGGGCTTAATTTGACTTTAAATCCGTTTTGGGCATAATGGAAGGTATCCTACTGATATCATAACATATTTTAAGAATATTAACTTAGGAAACTTGTTCATGACTCATTTGGTTACTCGTTATGCATTTTTTCGCGTTCGGTACGGTTTATGTAACTAGTTTGCATAAATTATCCGAAACGGGTCAAACCTTATCATTTTCACCTCAAAATTCAGAATGTGTTTAGTTTACCCATATTATACAAGTCTTCATACTTGTCGGGTCTAAACCACACTCTAATCCGGTCTTCGCTTAATCTTGCGTTCGAACCGTATACATTTCCTTAAAACTAACCGGTCTAAGTTTAAACTTAAGTAAGACCCGTTAGGAATCTAATAGGTTAATTAAAACCTTCGTTCCAGATTTAGGAGACCAGTAAAAGATACTCGCACTTGCTGATTTGTACGGCTGGGATAAATTATATAATTTGCTCAGGTAAATACTTTTAACTTATTTTCCCTTATAGGGGCTTGGGGTACGGTATATAAAATACCGCTTGGTCGGGTATTGAATCTTTAATCGTATGACGGTTAAATTATTGAAATAACCCGTTTAATCTGTTTTGTTTATTCTAAGCCTTTGGGGGGCTAATGACCATGTCCCGGATATCCTTGGCATCATTCATTGAAATGGCCACGACCTAAGCACGGGGTGTAGGCATACACCTGTCGGTGCGTATATAAAAAGATATAACCGCCTGTTCGAGAATAACTCGCCGCGGGATTATATTATGTGGTGTGTCTATTAATCTTTAACCCGGTTTTCAACCCGGGCTACTGAACGTATAATAAACATGTAATTCTTTTACAAGTTTATATTTAAATAATTATCCCAAGTTATAAAAGATATTTTGTGCCTTGTGCATTCAAATCAATTTTCTTAAACATTTTCAAAATGAGTCAGTTAATTGTATTTACCAGTGAAAACTGACGTATTTTCCAAAAAGGTTAAGTGCAGGTACTAATCGGAATAGGCTGGCTACTCCTAGCATCATTAAAGAGTCTTGCAAGCTTAGATGTTTATAAATCTACTGAACAATGTTCCTTTTAACTTTGATCCGCCTGTGGATCTCTTACAACCGTTTTTGTTATAAATGATATTACTTTCATTCGGTTTGTAATGTTTTTATCTTTCGACTTCCGCTGTGTATATAAAGTGTGATAAATTGTCTATGATGATATCAACTACGTCACGATACTCCCCACCGGGCCCACCGGTAATACGTGGAAATATCGGGGTGTGACATGTTTGGCGTATTCCCTACGTTCCGATTAGATAACATTCCAACATATATTCTATTCGTACGACCCGTTCATACGGTTCGACTACATAGCATTCCAACATACATTCTATTACTACGACCCGTTCATACGGTTCGACTACATAACATTCCAACATACATATATTTATTAGTGTGACCCATTCATATAATTCGACTACATACATTCTATTAGTACGACCCGTTCATACGGTTCGACTACATGACATTCCAACATACATTCTATTAGTACGACCCGTTCATACGGTTCGACTACATAACATTCCAACATACATTCTATTAGTACGACCCGTTCATACGGTTCGACTACATAGCATTCCAACATACATTCTATTAGTACGACCCGTTCATACGGTTCGACTACATAGCATTCCAACATACATTCTATTAGTGCGACCCGTTCATACGGTTCGACTACATAGCATTCCAACATACATTCTATTAGTACGATCCGTTCATACGGTTCGACTACATAACATTCCAACATACATTCTATTAGTGTGACCCGTTCATACGGTTCGACTACATAACATTCCTTTACTTTCTCATTTTTCTAACCATTCCTTAAATGTTCAATACATCGAATTACCATGTTTTACACTACCACTTTCGAACTAGAATTTATATAATGAGACTAACATTCATAATCTACATTAAGGATAGACAAAGTTCATAAAAACTTACCTTTGTTTTGCGTTGCTTGCGAACCGTATTGACTTGTACCTTCTGCGTTCACGCCTACAATTTCACATTCAACATTCTTTCAATCTCATGCTTTTATCTCACGTTTACATTAACAAAGTGAGCTAACAACTCATCATTTCACCAATTCTAATCAATTACCATCATGTGCATATGAAATCATCAACATTACATAAGAACCAATACTCAAGCATTTCATCAAACACATGGTGTGCATAACATTAGCAAAGCATAATGTACAAGTATCTTATGCATAACCTCACAAGATCATCAAATTCAACTAATTTCATATAACATTCATTCATAATCAATTTCATATATCAAATACTCACTATAAACGACTTCATACATAATCATTACACTAATTGTACAAAATTCATCATTACACTTCACAATATCCTTACTTCAAGTGGGTTTCCACTTTTAATCATCAATTCAGCCAAATTTAAACATAATTCATGTTCTATGTGGTGTTTATAACCCTTACTCATGCTAATTTCACATAATTTCATAGATTGCTTGAAACCCATTTCATACAAGATCATCAAAACATAAAATTCCACTTACCCTATGCTTTAGTGTGCTTAGATGATCATGAAATCAAAGACATGCATGAATTTTAATGAGTTTTCATCCTTCAATTGGCTGCATTTTCATTGTGTTTTCATGGGTGTTTTTCACCCTTCTTCTTCCTCTGGTCGACACCCAAATCTCACCCACATTCATATTTTTTATTTTGTTATAACACTAAGTTTTCATATTACACTTTCGGCCCTTCATATTTTAAAACATATCACTTTAATATCAAACTATTAAGTAGGTTACCTTTCACTACATTAACTTTGTTCATACTTAAACAATAAAAGTCTATAATTATCATTTTCCATTTAAGACATCATACGTAAAACATTATAATATAACATATAAAATTTGGGGTGTTACAAATAGCAACAACAATAGGTCGGTTTACAACAACTTTCTGAGCGATGATTCGTCATTAACCAGTACATCATCATAACCATCAGTAGTAACAACCTTCACGTTTTTTTCCGCACAAAGCAAACACACATCAGACATAAACCACAAAACCAAACTGAAAAAATTCAAAGAAGAAAACAATCCAAACCTTGTAAGCATCACATCTACCCTCTCTACCAGTGTAAGGCTAGTCTTATTTGGTCTCAATACCACCATAATCAAATATATAATCAATTTTTTTTTTGTAATTATCTGTTAGTGTTATGGTATTTGTATATACACATGATTAATAATAAAATTAATCCTTATTATATTATCATATAGATCCAGAGAAAGTAAATTTACGAAGTTAGGGTTATCATCATCAAATCTAAACTAAAAGCCACTATGAACCCCATATTATCAAAATCAATCAAACCCTAAACTAAACAAAACAAAACACAAAGAAGTTCAAATACCTGTGAATAAAACTTGATGGAAGATTATGATGGTTTCTTTCAAAAGACGACTTACAGGGCTTTTGTCGGAACATACAATCAAGAGGCAGAGATGAAACTGAGAAGTCGACAGTGTATAAGACGGCAGAGCAGAGATCAATTAGGGTTTTTTTAGTTGAAATTCAAATAAAGAAGCAAAGGATCTCAATAATTTTGGCAGGTTGGATTGTGTCACACCCCAAATTTCCACGTATTACCGGTGGGCCCGGTAGGGGAGTATCGTGACGTGGTTGGTAACAAAATAGTCAAACAACACAATATTTAAATGCACAGCGGAAGCAAAGTATAGATTCATTTCAACCAAACAATATTGTAATATTAAGTATCACAAATAGTTGAATATAAATCCACAGGTAGATCAAAATAAAAGGAAACAATGTTCAACAGTCTATGACATCCAAGCTTGCGAGACTTATTGTGGATGCTAGGAGAAAAGCCAGCCTATTACGCGTAGTACCTGCACTTAACCTTTTTGAGAAAATACGTCAGATTACACTGGTAAATACAATCAACCGACTCATTTTGAAAAGAGTTTAAGAAAATGCATTTAAGGCACAAGGCACAAATAATATTTTATAACTTGGGATAATTATTTGAATATAATACTTGTAAAGGATTTACATGTTACTTATGCGTTCAGTAGCCCGGATCGAGCCGGGTTAAAGATTAATAGACACACCACATTATGTATATGAGACACCGACGGGCGTACGCCTACGCCCCGTGCTTAGGTCGTGGCCATTTCGTAAAATGATGCCAGGGATATCCGGGACACGGTCATTAACCCCCCAAAGGCTTTAAGCAAACAAAACAATTTAAACGAGACATCTCAATACTTTAACCATCATACAATTAAGATTCAATGCCCGACCAAGCGGTATTTTATATACCGTACCCCAAGCCCGTATAGGGAAAATAAGTTAAAAGTATTTACCTGAGCAAGTATAAATCACAATCAGGGAGTGCAAGTATCTTTTACCGGGTCTCCTATTCTGGAACGAAGGTTTATAATAACCTATTAGAATCCTAACGGGTCTTTAATTAAGCTTAAGCTTAGACCGGTTAGTTTTAAGGATACGGTTCGTACGCACGATTAAGCGAAGACCGGATAGAATGTGATTTGGACCCGACAAGTTTGAAGACTTGCTTAATATGGGTATTTTATACACATTCTGTATTTTGAGATAAAACCGATAAGGTTTGACCCGTTTTGGCTAATTTATGTAAACTAGTTACATAAACCGAACCGAACGCGCACGAAGCGTAACGGGTAACCATAAGAGTCCTAAACAGGTTTCCTAAGTTAATATGCCTTAAATATGTTGTGATATCAGTAGGATACCTTCCATTATGCCCAAAACGAGTTTAACCTATAAATAAACCCCGTAGGGGTATTTTGGTTATTTTAAAGATTATAAAAGGAATTAATTAAGCTTCTGTGATTCGGGTCTGAATTAATCAGTAAAATGACTTATCTTAACAGGTCATCTCAGTTGGTGTTAAGTCCTTCGTGACAAAATGGTTTTAAACCCTTACTATGCGTTTAATACGCTTATAAAGTCGTTTTAAGCGATTTACGGGTTAAAATAGGAATCTGAGTTTCCAGGTCAGTTCATAAGGTTCAAAACACTTCATTTATTATTTAAAATCAGTAGCAATTGGATTGGTAGCAAAAGGACTTGTAAAACTCATTTTATGGCCGAAAAGGGTATAATCAGTATTTACCGAATCAAGGCACTAACCCTAGCTTATGATCAGTTTAAAAATAATTAAAAATCTTCAAAAATCCCAAAATATTATATTACATCAGTGGGTAAAATGTTTGGTGTCAAAAATTGGGTTTAGATAGGCTTTACGCTAATGACGCCGATTAACTAATAAAAAGCTTCCTTATTACGTCATTGAGCATAACTCCTAATCTAGACCTTCAATTGACGTGAAAATTTACGGACATGCATATTAATCAGTAGCAAAGATTATTGTCTTTTCACATTTCCAAAATTCTCGTTTTATAGTCATAAGGGCATTATGGTCCATATTTAAGCAATTAACGGAAATGTTGGACAATTAGGGATTCGAGTGGTATAAACGCAGAGGGTTATACAATCATGTAACTAGGTCCTAATGCAACTTTAAGGCATGTCTAAACCTACCTAAATCGGGTCAGAACCGAAGTCAAAGCAAAAGTCAAAGTTTTGCGACTTTCAGTTCCGAATCGGTTCTAAACAGAAAATTGTCGAATCAAACAAGCTTAGACAAGTTCTTATACTTATTATCAAGTTATATGAATGATAAAATAGGTTACACGCCTTTTACATTGTTAATTATGCGTTAAACGAAAGATCCAATTCAGTTGACTTTTTCTAACCATCTTTGACTCGACAAACGACCTAGTTAGGATGGGAATCAGTGAGTGCCCTCTTAGGGGTTTATTACCCATATAATTACCTACTTAAAGGTACTTTTAATTCGAGATATGACTGAGCCATTATTAATTAATCTCGAAGTCAACCGTTAATTACGACGGTTTGACTTTTAAGCTAAATACTAAGCAAAACTTAATTAGAGAAGGTTAAGCATACTTACAAGTGTCTAAAGGATGATTAGGAAGGCTTGGAGTCGGCTTTGGAGTTCCATAAATGATCAGATATGAGTGCAAGAATGTTTGCAAACTTGGAGGCCTTATATAGTGTTTTTAAACACCATGAATTGTTGACATGTAAGGCTACAAATGACCACAACTCTCCCACATGTGTCCCTAGGGTCTAGGAACTTTTTAGGGGTCGCCCATGAATGAAGAAACATCAACTAAGTCGGTTAAAATGCAGGAGACAGGCTACTACCGGTTTTATTGTCGCTGGGCAACGCTTGCGCACCGTAAGGGTTGACCCTTGCGGTGCGTAAGCCCTTGGCAGAAGGTGAAAACTTGTTGTTCGTTGAAGTTTTGAAAGGGCAAGTGGGTATAAACGAATTGTGGGCTTCAAATTTACAGTAAGGGACCTCAAGAACGTGCATTTGAACAGTTTAAATCACTCTTGTGATGTACAATGTCTTGGACATTATCAAAAAGTCGTAAAGGAAGGGTTTATCGTAGAATTTCATAGGATCCTGTCTTGTGCAATAATTCATTATCAAAATACTCGGTCTTGGGTATTGTCAGATGTTTAACATAAGTCAGGGTCTTGGGATTTATAATTTTGGTCGATCAGAGGTATTTTAATTAACATGTCGACGCTTTAAATCCTACCATACATCATTGACTAGATCCGGGTTTCTAACATTTTTGCCTTGTATGACACGTGTCGTTATTTTATTGCACACGAATTTTCGAGGTGTCACAGATTGATTGGAGAGAGATAATGAAGAGGCGGTTTCACAATTGAATGAGGGATTGAGAGAGTAGTATTGGGGTGTCAGGTGTCAAATTAGATTTAAGACTTTGCCAAGTGACAAATTAGCTTTAAGACAATGCCAAGTGGCAAAACATTATTTATGATTATGCCAAGTGACATAAGAACGTTTTGCTTTAATATACTTTATAGACGAATTATCATTTTAAACTAATTTCGTAAAGTAGTGTTTTTTCAAATAATAATAATAATAATTATAATTACAATTGATATGAATTTATTTTCATTTTGTAATTATTAGTTACATCAAAAGGTGACAAATACTACTATATTATGAATTCAAAAGAAAAAAACAGTACTATAATTACAAAATAATAAATAATTCGTTTGTCCGAGAAAATTGAATACATTTGTTGTTATTAGATGTGTGATGAGGATACATATGTTTATTTGTGTTTAGTTAGTGGTTTAAATTCATAGATATGAACACAATTTATATGTTTATTTGTGTTAAATACTTAAAAATATCAACATTGATCAAATTCATGTACAAACAGGTTGATAGATTGAAACATGTTAACCTAGACACAACCTTTTTAACTAAACATAGTAACAAACTTATTCGGTTTTAAACCGCATAAATATAGAGGCTAGCAAGAACGGACTTTAACATAACCAAATGGTAAGTCCAGTTTCGATTTCCACCAGCAAGCAACTAATCTGACACATCTCGAAGCTTGTTCATTATGCTTTACATGTGTTTATTAAATTACTGGCTTCTTTACATGTGTGATGTACAATGTCTTGGACATTATCAAAAAGTCGTAAAGGAAGGGTTTATCGTAGAATTTCATAGGATCCTATCTTGTGCAATAATTCATTATCAAAATACTCGGTCTTGGGTATTGTCAGATGTTTAACATAAGTCAGGGTCTTGGGATTTATAATTTTGGTCGATCAGAGGTATTTTAATTAACATGTCGACGCTTTACATCCTACCATACATCATTGACTAGATCCGGGTTTCTAACATTTTTGTCTTGTATGACACGTGTCGTTATTTTATTGCACACGAATTTTCGAGGTGTCACATCCTCACCCCCTTAAAAGAAATCTCGACCTCGAGATTTACTGAAATAAATGAGGGTATTTCTCTTTCATAGTGGACTCTACCTCCCACGTGTATTCGGGACCTCTACGGGCATCCCATTTGACCTTTACGATCGGTACATGCTTCCTTCGAAGCTTCTTAACCTGTCGAGCTCTCATCTATATGCACATCCGTATGTGGTATAACCAGTGATTCATCAGCGAAACACTTCTTCAGATTGCAGATGTGAAATACATTATGAATACCACTGAGCTTTTCAGGTAAGTTTAGCTTGTAGGCAACTGACCCGATACGTTCGATAACCTCGAAAGGTCCTATGTATCTCGGGCTTAACTTGCCTTTCTTACCAAATCGCATCACTCCCTTCCAGGGTGATACTTTAAGCAACACCTTGTCACCTACCTCGAAGTGAAAAGATTTACGCTTTGGATCTGCGTAGCTCTTCTGCCTATCTCGGGAAGCTTTGAGACGGTCACGAATCTGGACAATCTTTTCCGTCGTTTCAAAGACTATCTCTGGCCCTGATAATTGGACATCTCCAACTTCTGCCCAACAAACGGGCGTTCTACACTTTCTACCGTATAAGGCCTCGAAAGGCGCAACCTTTATGCTGGTATGGTAGCTATTGTTGTAGGAGAATTCGATTAACGGTAGGTGGTTATCCCAACTGCCACCTAAATCGATCACACATGCACGAAGCATGTCTTCCAACGTTTGAATAGTACGCTCACTCTGACCGTCTGTCTGAGGATGGTAAGCCGTACTAAAATTCAAACGTGTGCCCAAAGATTGTTGGAAACTTTTCCAAAAATGTGACGTGTATCTAGTATCTCTGTCAGAGATAATAGACACAGGTATACCATGTAAAGCTACAATCTTATCCACGTACAATTGGGCTAACATATCGGAGCTATAAGTCTCCTTAATGGGTAGGAAATGTGCTGACTTAGTCAGTCTGTCTACGATCACCCAAATTGTGTCATTTCCTTTCCTTGTCTTGGGTAACTTGGTGATAAAATCCATAGTTACCATTTCCCACTTCCAAGTGGGAAGTTCAGGTTGTTGCAGCAAACCTGACGGTTTCTGATGTTCTGCTTTTACTTGCGCACATGTCAAGCATTTAGCTACATAGGCGGCTACAGACTTTTTCAAGCCTATCCACCAATAATTTGCCCTTAAATCCTGGTACATCTTATCAGCTCCAGGATGAACAGAATATTTGGAACTATGGGCTTCCTGGAGGATAACATCTCGGAGTCCTCCATAAATTGGAACCCATATTCGTCCATTCAATCTCAGAATTCCATCCTTGCTAAGAGATAACTGCTCCTCGGTTACCCCTAGCTTTTCCTTAGGGTAGTTAGCTTCCAACACAGCTTCCTTCTGTGCAGCTAACAACCTTTCATTCAAGCAGTTCTTTATTTCAATGCTCATGGCATTGATTCGGATGGGTTTCACCCTTTCCTTTCGACTCAAGGCATCGGCGACTACATTCGCCTTGCCGGGATGGTATCTGATTTCACAATCGTAATCATTTAGAGTTTCCATCCAACGGCGTTGCCTCATGTTCAAGTCCTTCTGATTGAACAGATGTTGAAGGCTCTTGTGATCAGAATAGATCACACATTTGATTCCATATAAGTAGTGCCTCCAAAGTTTTAGTGCAAATACCACGACACCCAACTCCAAGTCATGGGTGGTGTAATTCTTTTCGTGCACCTTTAACTGGCGTGAAGCATAGGCAATGACTTTGCCTTTCTGCATAAGCACACATCCCATCCCGGTGTGTGATGCATCACAATAAACTACAAACTCCTCGATTCCATCAGGCAATGTCAATACTGGAGCATCGCTCAACTTTTGTTTCAGAATATCGAAGTATTCCTGCTGCTTAGGACCCCAGTCAAACTTAATCTTCTTACGCGTCAGCGAAGTCAGGGGTGCAGCAATCCTTGAGAAGTTTTCAATGAATCGCCTATAGTATCCTGCCAAACCTAGGAAGCTACGAATTTCTGTAGGCGTCTTTGGCTCATGCCAATTCATGACAGCTTCAACTTTAGCAGGATCTACTTGGATACCATGCTCACTAACAACATGTCCAAGAAATTGGACTTCTCGAAGCCAGAATTCACACTTCGATAACTTGGCATAGAGCTTTTCTTTATGAAGTAGTTCCAGAATGCAATGAAGGTGCTTCTCATGATCAGCTTGGCTTTTTGAGTAAATGAGGATGTCGTCAATGAAGACGATGACAAATTTGTCCAAGTAAGGCTTGCAGACGCGATTCATGAGATCCATGAATGCGGCAGGTGCATTAGTGAGCCCAAAAGGCATCACTAGGAACTCGTAATGACCATAACGAGTCATAAATGCAGTCTTGTGTACGTCTTCATCTCTAACCTTCAGTTGGTGATAGCCTGACCTTAAGTCAATCTTAGAGAAGAAACTTGCCCCTTGTAGTTGATCGAACAGATCGTCGATTCTGGGCAAAGGATACCTATTCTTGATAGTTACCTTATTAAGCTCACGGTAGTCGATGCACAGACGCATCGATCCATCCTTCTTCTTGACAAATAAAACTGGTGCTCCCCAAGGAGACGGACTAGGTTTGATGAAACCTTTGGCTAGCAAATCATCTAACTGCGTTCTCAATTCCTTCATCTCTGTTGGTGCCAACCTATAAGGCGCCCTTGCTACCGGTGCTGATCCAGGAATAATGTCAATTCTGAATTCTACTTGCCTATCTGGTGGCAAACCAGGTAGTTCTTCAGGAAAAACTTCAGGGTATTCAGAAATGACGGGGATATCCCCAATCTTGGGCTTCGACTCATTAATAATCACTTGTGCCATGTAGATGACACAACCCTTTTTCAAACACTTAGAGTCCTTGAGCATAGACATTTGCTCAGGCAGCCCATACTGGGTGTCTCCCTGGATAGTAAGTGATTCACCAGACGAAGTCTTGATCACCACTTGCTTCTTATTGCAAACAATCTGGGCCTGGTCATACTTCACACTTAAAGTTCTAACAGGTAGTTTCAACAATTCACAGAACTTATTATCTACGAACGACTTATCAGCACCTGAATCAAATAACACTCTCGCATAAACATCATTTACGAGAAAGGTACCTGTTATCACATTGTCGTCCTGGACGGCTTCCTTAGCATCCATCCTGAAGACCCTAGCATTGGTCTTCTTAGCCTCTTCAGGCTTCTTGGCGTATTTTGGGCAATTGGTCTTGATGTGCCCCTTTTCATTGCAACCGTAGCAGGTCGCATCCTTCATCTTTTTGCAATCCAAGGTCTTGTGTTCCTTGGACTTGCATAACCCACATGCAAAAGTTTTCGATTGTGAAGACGAATTCGATTCATACCTGCACTTTCCAAAGTGCTGTCTTTTGCAGATTTTACATCTGGGTTTTTCACCCGACTGTTGACCATCCTTCCTAAAACCTGACCCCTTCTTGTGGTCATTGTTTCCCTTATGCTTCTTATCTGAACGTCATGAGTTGTCATCCTCACGTTTCCTCTTTTCGGTATCAGTGTTCCTCTGCGATTTCTGCCTGACCGCGTCCAAGGTAAGAGACAATGATATGTCCGTTGCGGACCGAAAAGTAGCTGGTCTGGAGGCCTTCACACTTGCCTTGATCTCCGGGGCCAAACCCCCGATAAAACGAGCTATACGTTTGGGTTCCGGGGTTACTAAATAGGGAACCAATCTTGACAAGGTGTTGAAACTGGTAAGGTAGGCCTGGCAGTCTAGGTTTCTCATGACCAGCGACAAGAAGTCAGCTTCAATTTTCTCAACCTCATGCTGAGGGCAATAGTTTTCCTTGATCAGCGACATGAACTGTTCCCAGGTCATATTGTACAATGGGATTTTCCCCGTAGCTTGGATCAAAGATCTTCACCAAGCTAATGCTTCTCCCTTAAAAGACTGAGACACGAATTTCACAATATCCCTATTATCACAACCACTGATATCCACAACCGTATCCATCTCGTCCAACCAAGTCATGCAGTCTACTGCTCCTTTTTCCCCAGTGAAATCCCTGGGTTTGCACGAAACGAAGTACTTATATGAGCAACCCTTATTACGGGGTTCTTGATTCGGTATGACTCTTTGGGATGGAGCACTCCTCTGGTTTGATGAGTGGTGAGAATTACTGTTGTGGGCAGTGTGGGTCCTGGAGGGTGTTCTAGAGTGTGGTGCAGATTGGGTCCTTGCACGGGTACCACTGGATTCATGGAGCTGTCTATCCATAGCTCGATTAACGGCATTATCTATCATTGCCTGCAATTCTGCACCCGCTACATTTACTCGGGCATTATCATGCTCTCTCCCTGGGTGACTATTGATCTCGTTTGAGTCGGCCATGTAGCTTGAACTGTTACATATTGACAATAATTTATTGGTGAGTTTATTATAGAATTGTCTTTTATGGCAATTTATTAACCGTGGTAAACGTAGACCATATATGGTTAATTTATTACTCACATTTATTTAGGATTTCTATTATAATTTATCATAATTATAAAACAATAACAGTTTTATTAGCACATAAGGCCTAGTCACAGGGACAATTTTAAATTACAAGCCATGATTTCAGAGAATCAAGGCATGAAGGTTTGAACAAAGTTCATTACCTTTATCAGACAGGGTCACAGACTATTACTGTCTTTTGTCTCATATGAAAATGAGAAGGGCCCGTAGGCATTATACTACCAATGGATGGTAAAAAGAACTGATCATCTTTATTGATGATTCTAACCCATGATCTATAGATCATTAGTTTAGGTTAGGAATCTTTTGAAGAATCCTATTATAAGCATGACGTGTGTGATTTTGATGGATCACAACTGCCAGGAGCGTTAACATGTTTTCAGATGTTAACAGGGATTTGAATCTTTTTAACGGGTTTTACCATCTTGGCCAGGTCTTAAAATGACATGCAGGCTAGGTTATACCTTTAAGATCCTTAATTAATAATTAAAATAGGCAGATAGATTTTTAAAAGGATTGATTCCGATTTATTTATTTCATATATAATTTAATTATGCATAACATAGCAAAGATGAAATTTATAAACTTACATTCCATTAAAATTTAAAAGTAGTACACTTTGCCCTCAACGGGACTTTTCACAGAAACATTTGCCCACGCAGGAGCTATACAGATAATGCAAGTCCTCGTAGGGACTAAGTACAAAGATAGATGTCCACGCAGGGACTACATACATACATAAAGAAATGTCCACACAGGGACTTGATTTAAACAAGGAAATACAATAATACATATTGGGATTTAACGATCCCGTTTCTTCTTTCCTTTCAGCAAACTTGCTAAGCCACTCATGAATCCCTGATTCTTCCTACGTTCCCTCTGTAAATCTCGCTCAACTCTTCCTAGTCTTTCACGGAGATCCTCCTGCTCCGGTGGGGAAAACCGTGGCGGCTGGTGCTGTAGTGGTGGCTGAGCAGGTGCTTGATACCCACGAGCTGGGTATCCCATTCCCCAAGGGGTTCCATATGGTCCCTCAGGATTTTGGGCAAGGTAGTTTGATGCCACTTGGTAAGGATCCTCAGCATAATTATAGTTAGTATATGCTGGCGGTCCGTATGGGTTGTAAGCTGCTGGAGCAGTATAAGCAGGGATAGGGTTGCCAAAACCCGGTGATGGCGGTGCAATAGGTGCCGAATTCACCTCTGACACTGGCACTGAAGGTCCACCCATCTGTGGGTCTTCATATAGTGGCGGGTAGTGGCTGCCACTAGAGTGTTGGGGGGTGCTGAAATGAAAATCCCCTCCTCGTGCTGACATCCGTGCGCCAGTCCTCCTACGCCTTGGTGGTTCTGGAGGTGCTAAATGAACTGGCGGCGGTGGAGGCGGTGGCGTGACTGCCACGAAACGTGGATTCCCAGAGGGATCTTACTGCTGTTGTTGCTGCTGCTGGTGAGGCGATGAATGGTGAGATGGTGTAAAGTACCACTCACACCGGTCGAACCATGCCTGATGACTATCTGGACCTTGGTATGGTGATCCGTGAAAAGACGAACCATCAGAGATCTCAACAGGATGGTTCGGGGTTCCGGTTGCAGGCTCGACGGGATCTGTGTCCTCGTCCATGTCCATCACTTGATCACCGGAAAAGTGATCCTCCGGTCCTAGTGGGTTAAAGCCCACTTGTTCTGGTAGGTATTCCGCCGGGTTAAACTGGCCACGAAAGATAGGAGTAGGGTCGCCGAAGGAATTGTGCGATAAGGATCGCTGTAAAGGTATGTATGAAGGTTGCGGGTTGTTGGGCTCATTCTCCGACTGAGGCCCAAAGGAGTGATGATATGGAGGCGTTGAGCTTTGCGACGTAGATCGTCTGGCAGGCTCCTCATAAATCCTCCAAGGTTCTCGTGGATCGGCACTCCTTGTAGAAGAAGGAGTTCGCCGGTGGGAAGGCCCGGCCTCGTGGTCGTTAGGGGCGCTGATTGGCCCTTTTCCTCGTCCTCCTCGCCTGAATCTTGGCGGCATTGTTAAACCTGTTCATATAAACAAAGGTAACAATAAGGAAAAATAAAGGACAAATGAAAAATAAAAATAAAAATAAAACATTTTGGATTATTCCTAAGTTCTTTGTCTAGACTCGAAGATGTAGGAATGTGCAATTGTGTTATTGATATTAAACACAAAAGGCTAGTGTTTAATTCACTCAATGGTGGCTCTGATACCAACCTGTCACACCCCAAATTTCCACGTATTACCGGTGGGCCCGGTAGGGGAGTATCGTGACGTGGTTGGTAACAAAATAGTCAAACAACACAATATTTAAATGCACAGCGGAAGCAAAGTATAGATTCATTTCAACCAAACAATATTGTAATATTAAGTATCACAAATAGTTGAATATAAATCCACAGGTAGATCAAAATAAAAGGAAACAATGTTCAACAGTCTATGACATCCAAGCTTGCGAGACTTATTGTGGATGCTAGGAGAAAAGCCAGCCTATTACGCGTAGTACCTGCACTTAACCTTTTTGAGAAAATACGTCAGTTTACACTGGTAAATACAATCAACCGACTCATTTTGAAAAGAGTTTAAGAAAATGCATTTAAGGCACAAGGCACAAATAATATTTTATAACTTGGGATAATTATTTGAATATAATACTTGTAAAGGATTTACATGTTACTTATGCGTTCAGTAGCCCGGATCGAGCCGGGTTAAAGATATATAGACACACCACATTATGTATATGAGACACCGACGGGCGTACGCCTACGCCCCGTGCTTAGGTCGTGGCCATTTCGTAAAATGATGCCAGGGATATCCGGGACACGGTCATTAACCCCCCAAAGGCTTTAAGCAAACAAAACAATTTAAACGAGACATCTCAATACTTTAACCATCATACAATTAAAGATTCAATGCCCGACCAAGCGGTATTTTATATACCGTACCCCAAGCCCGTATAGGGAAAATAAGTTAAAAGTATTTACCTGAGCAAGTATAAATCACAATTAGTGAGTGCAAGTATCTTTTACCGGGTCTCCTATTCTGGAATGAATGTTTATAATAACCTATTAGAATCCTAACGGGTCTTTAATTAAGCTTAAGCTTAGACCGGTTAGTTTTAAGGATACGGTTCGTACGCACGATTAAGCGAAGACCGGATAGAATGTGATTTGGACCCGACAAGTTTGAAGACTTGCTTAATATGGGTATTTTATACACATTCTGGATTTTGAGATAAAACCGATAAGGTTTGACCCGTTTCGGCTAATTTATGTAAACTAGTTACATAAACCGAACCGAACGCGCACGAAGCGTAACGGGTAACCATAAGAGTCCTAAACAGGTTTCCTAAGTTAATATGCCTTAAATATGTTGTGATATCAGTAGGATACCTTCCATTATGCCCAAAACGAGTTTAACCTATAAATAAACCCCGTAGGGGTATTTTGGTTATTTTAAAGATTATAAAAGGAATGAATTAAGCTTCTGTGATTCGGGTCTGAATTAATCAGTAAAATAACTTATCTTAACAGGTCATCTCAGTTGGTGTTAAGTCCTTCGTGACAAAATGGTTTTAAACCCTTACTATGCGTTTAATACGCTTATAAAGTCGTTTTAAGCGATTTACGGGTTAAAATAGGAATCTGAGTTTCCAGGTCAGTTCATAAGGTTCAAAACACTTCATTTATTATTTAAAATCAGTAGCAATTGGATTGGTAGCAAAAGGACTTGTAAAACTCATTTTATGGCCGAAAAGGGTATAATCGGTATTTACCGAATCAAGGCACTAACCCTAGCTTATGATCAGTTTAAAAATAATTAAAAATCTTCAAAAATCCCAAAATATTATATTACATCAGTGGGTAAAAGGTTTGGTGTCAAAAATTGGGTTTAGATAGGCTTTACGCTAATGACGCCGATTAACTAATAAAAAGCTTCCTTATTACGTCATTGAGCATAACTCCTAATCTAGACCTTCAATTGACGTGAAAATTTACGGACATGCATATTAATCAGTAGCAAAGATTATTGTCTTTTCACATTTCCAAAATTCTCGTTTTATAGTCATAAGGGCATTATGGTCCATATTTAAGCAATTAACGGAAATGTTGGACAATTAGTGATTCGAGTGGTATAAACGCAGAGGGTTATACAATCATGTAACTAGGTCCTAATGGAACTTTAAGGCATGTCTAAACCTACCTAAATCGGGTCAGAACCGAAGTCAAAGCAAAAGTCAAAGTTTTGCGACTTTCGGTTCCGAATCGGTTCTAAACAGAAAATTGTCGAATCAAACGAGCTTAGATAAGTTCTTATACTTATTATCAAGTTATATGAATGATAAAATAGGTTACACGCCTTTTACATTGTTAATTATGCGTTAAACGAAAGATCACAATTCAGTTGACTTTTTCTAACCATCTTTGACTTTTTCTAACCACAACTCTCCCACATGTGTACCTAGGGTCTAGGAACTTTTTAGGGGTCGCCCATGAATGAAGAAACATCAACTAAGTCGGTTAAAATGCAGGAGACAGGCTACTGCCGGTTTTATTGTCGCTGGGCAACGCTTGCGCACCGTAAGGGTTGACCCTTGCGGTGCGTAAGCCCTTGGCAGAAGGTGAAAACTTGTTGTTCGTTGAAGTTTTGAAAGGGCAAGTGGGTATAAACGAATTGTGGGCTTCAAATTTACAGTAAAGGACCTCAAGAACGTGCATTTGAACAGTTTAAATCACTCTTGTGATGTACAATGTCTTGGACATTATCAAAAAGTCGTAAAGGAAGGGTTTATCGTAGAATTTCATAGGATCCTGTCTTGTGCAATAATTCATTATCAAAATACTCGGTCTTGGGTATTGTCAGATGTTTAACATAAGTCAGGGTCTTGGGATTTATAATTTTGGTCGATCAGAGGTATTTTAATTAACATGTCGACGCTTTAAATCCTACCATACATCATTGACTAGATCCGGGTTTCTAACATTTTTGTCTTGTATGACACGTGTCTTTATTTTATTGCACACGAATTTTCGAGGTGTCATAGATTGATTGGAGAGAGATAATGAAGAGGCGGTTTCACAATTGAATGAGGGATTGAGAGAGTAGTATTGGGGTGTCAGGTGTCAAATTAGATTTAAGACTTTGCCAAGTGACAAATTAGCTTTAAGACAATGCCAAGTGGCAAAACATTATTTATGATTATGCCAAGTGACATAAGAACGTTTTGCTTTAATATACTTTATAGACGAATTATCATTTTAAACTAATTTCGTAAAGTAGTGTTTTTTCAAATAATAATAATAATTATAATTACAATTGATATGAATTTATTTTCATTTTGTAATTATTAGTTACATCAAAAGGTGACAAATACTACTATATTATGAATTCAAAAGAAAAAAACAGTACTATAATTACAAAATAATAAATAATTCGTTTGTCCGAGAAAATTGAATACATTTGTTGTTATTAGATGTGTGATGAGGATACATATGTTTATTTGTGTTTAGTTAGTGGTTTAAATTCATAGATATGAACACAATTTATATGTTTATTTGTGTTAAATACTTAAAAATATCAACATTGATCAAATTCATGTACAAACAGGTTGATAGATTGAAACATGTTAACCTAGACACAACCTTTTTAACTAAACATAGTAACAAACTTATTCGGTTTTAAACCGCATAAATATAGAGGCTAGCAAGAACGGACTTTAACATAACCAAATGGCAAGTCCAGTTTCGATTTCCACCAGCAAGCAACTAATCTGACACATCTCGAAGCTTGTTCATTCTGCTTTACATGTGTTTATTAAATTACTGGCTTCTTTACATGTGTGATGTACAATGTCTTGGACATTATCAAAAAGTCGTAAAGGAAGGGTTTATCGTAGAATTTCATAGGATCCTGTCTTGTGCAATAATTCATTATCAAAATACTCGGTCTTGGGTATTGTCAGATGTTTAACATAAGTCAGGGTCTTGGGATTTATAATTTTGGTCGATCAGAGGTATTTTAGTTAACATGTCGACGCTTTAAATCCTACCATACATCATTGACTAGATCCGGGTTTCTAACATTTTTGTCTTGTATGACACGTGTCGTTATTTTATTGCACACGAATTTTCGAGGTGTCACATCCTCACCCCCTTAAAAGAAATCTCGACCTCGAGATTTACTGAAATAAATGAGGGTATTTCTCTTTCATAGTGGACTCTACCTCCCACGTGTATTCGGGACCTCTACGGGCATCCCATTTGACCTTTACGATCGGTACATGCTTCCTTCGAAGCTTCTTAACCTGTCGAGCTCTCATCTATATGCACATCCGTATGTGGTATAACCAGTGATTCATCAGCGAAACACTTCTTCAGATTGCAGATGTGAAATACATTATGAATACCACTGAGCTTTTCAGGTAAGTTTAGCTTGTAGGCAACTGACCCGATACGTTCGATAACCTCGAAAGGTCCTATGTATCTCGGGCTTAACTTGCCTTTCTTACCAAATCGCATCACTCCCTTCCAGGGTGATACTTTAAGCAACACCTTGTCACCTACCTCGAAGTGAAAAGATTTACGCTTTGGATCTGCGTAGCTCTTCTGCCTATCTCGGGCAGCTTTGAGACGGTCACGAATCTGGACAATCTTGTCCGTCGTTTCAAAGACTATCTCTGGCCCTGATAATTAGTTCACATTAAACAGCTAAAATTTATGAACACTCATGATTTCGGATGACAGATGTGTAAGTGTAGTCATTTCGGATGATTTCGGATGATTTCAGATGATGATGCTTAGTCCGAAATGTATCTGAAATGGTCACTTCTTGATGATCCGTGATGCATTTCGGATGATAATGCTTAGTCCGAAATTCATCCGAAATGGTCAGTCCTTTTGATCATCCGTAATGCTTTGTCCGAAATGCTTATTTGCTGATCCGTAATAGGCGAACAGGTGTTCATCTGGAATGATCAGTCAGTTGCTGATCCGTAATGGGTGAACGAGTGTTCATCCGGAATGATCATCCGTAATGACCATCCGAAGTGTGTTCTGCAAGCTGTTAATGAGATAACATAACTGAAAATTCGAAAAATTTGGGATTGTGATAGAGTTTCCTATTTTATCATTAATCTAATTTTATCAGTAAATTTCAAAATCATAATTTGTTTATTCTATTAACAGATTTCGAAAACTTATTAGATAGAATTAGATCAAAATTAAGAAAACATTCCACAATTCAAATCATATTCCAAAACATAAAGGAAAATTCGAATTTTGACTAAGAACATTATGAACCCTAAACAAAAATATTCAAACTTCATCCGAAATCTGGAATTATTTTACACATTTAAACATATTTTGAACATGCAGATTTCAGAACAATAACATAAGAGTGAGCCCATGTCATCCGAGATGCCATTCCGGATGACAGAAAACGAACAGTAATGATTTCGGATGATGAAAACGAATTTTATTATGGTTTTAAAAACATGTTTTCCTGTTTTTAATCCAGATTTACGGATACAAAACAGAACCGACTAATCAACATATGCTCTGATACCACATGTTGGTTCAGTTCTGTTTATTCATGAGGGAAAACAGTAAAACATACCTGTCACAGCAGATAGTGCAGTGGAGAATCCAGTAATGGAGTTTGACATGCTTGTCATCGTGATCTGGTTCCTCCTTAGGGTGCTGACTGATGATGGGGACTTAGAAATCGAATAGGGGATTCGATTAGGAGAGGAGGTCGAAATTGATGTTATGGCTAATGGGGTGTTTCTAATGT
The DNA here is from genome assembly GCA_030545235.1 of Helianthus tuberosus. Taxonomy (NCBI): domain Eukaryota; kingdom Viridiplantae; phylum Streptophyta; class Magnoliopsida; order Asterales; family Asteraceae; genus Helianthus; species Helianthus tuberosus. Next base: position 7,609 of record JARYGA010022703.1, on the reverse strand, counting down.
GTAACTAAGTAACCCTTTAACCTCCACATAATTCTCCTTATATAAGCACCCAGGAGGAAACCTAATTAGTTAATAAGGGTAATATGGTCCATCAACAATTACCAACTAATTATTTAATAGGTTATTATATATTTTGATCTTTATTATGTAAATGATTATAATGGCTATAGATTAAATATTAATACATAATATATTTAATCTTACAATTTTTCCATAGTATAATAAATGTAAGGTTACTCTTTAAACGTGTGTTTGGTTTATCGATTAGGTCGGGACTTGATGAACTATCAATTTAGTTCGATTACTTTATTAGACTTTTAATAACTTTGGTTATTCTTAGGGCTGCAAACGAACCGAACGTTCAGCAAATCATCAGTGACCAATGCGTCCGGAAGTTCGTTTACGTTCGTTCGTTTACGTTCGTTCGTTTAATACATGAACAATAATTTTGTTCGATTAAGTAAACGAGTGAACACGAACAATGGTCACGTTAGTTCAATTGCGTTCGTGAATATTCGGTAATATGTTCGTTTATGTCTGTTCACGTCCATTCATGATTGTTTGTTTTGTTTACGTTTATGTTCAATCATTTATAAACTTAAATCTTTGAAACACAATTTTGTATTAATTATGTTTATGTCTATAATGTCTAAGGGCTGTTTGGCAACTTATGAATGGTTAAGTGCTGAAGTAGTAAGAGGTCTGAACCATTAAGAGCTAGCATAATGTTTAACTATTCGAGGCAAATGTCTGACCAATTCATATTAGAGGTCTTAACCATTCAAAAACCTGAATAATGCTTAACTATTCAAACTCAGGGGCTGTTTGGTAGCCTCTTAATGATCATTCAGATGCTACCTCTTAATGGTTTAAAACCTCTGAATGAATAAGAGGTAACCTCAAGTCTGAATGGTTAAGAGGCAACATCTGAATGGTAAATCATCACATGTCACATTCTTCTACTTTCTCATTGGTAAAATTATTAATGATTCCATTAAGTGGTAGCCTCTTAATGACCATTCAGAGGCTACCAAACAGCCCCTCAGTATAATGCTTAACCATTCAGATGTAAATGTCTGAACCATTCAGACATCTGCTCGCGAAACAAACAGTCTGAACAATTAAGTACTAAATGACTAAGAGGTCTGAACCGTTAAGGTAGTGTTTGGTATGCAGGAATGAGAGGTGGAATTGAATAGATGATTACGAGGGAATGAAGAAAATGGTGTTTGGTTGGTCAATGGAATGGAATCACCCATTCCAAAAGGCATTTCATTCCCTCAAAATCATTCCATCCACCTCCCATGTTTTTTTTTTCATTCCATCCTCTCTTGCACCATTCATCAACAACACCACAACCTACCACCTTCGCCACAACCCACCACCACCCACCACCGACGCCATCGCCGCCACCCGCCACCACCTCACCCCGACAGCCACCGTCGTCGCCGCCGCCACCCACCCACCACCGTTATCACCCACAGTCGCGACCAACCGCCAACGCCACTCGCCGCCGCCGCCCACCACCATCGTCGAAGCCACCACCAACCGTCGCCGCTGCCGCCACCACCACTCATCGTCGCCGCCGCACCGCCACTCGCCGCCACCACCACCACCCATAGCCGCCACTGCCACCCATCGCCGCCACCGCCACCCACCACCGCCACCTATAAGGCTATAACCACCCACAATCACTACCACCGACCACCACCACCACTCACCGCTGATTTTATTACTTCGTTTTTCTTGCCTACCGAACAATACACAATAGTAATTCATTCCATTCACACATGGTAACCAAACAAGACATGGAATGGTAATGATCCATTGCATTCCCTCGTCCATTCCATTACCTCGTCCATTCCATTATCTCGTCCATTTCATTTATTCGTCCATTCTATTATCCCATACCAAACAGACCCTAAGAGCTAAACAAACAGCCCATAACTTGTGCATGTATTTTGGGATAATTAAGTTTATGATTATAATATCAAATGCTTAATAAGGTAATTATGTCTGACATTTTAAATTAAGAATGTTGTTTTTTAATGGTATATGTTTGTTTATGATCATAAACCATTCATAAACAAGTTCAATTCCTTAATGAATGAACACGGACAATAAAATTTGTTAGATATGTATCCGTTAACCGTTCGTAAACAAGTTTAATGCTAAGCAAACAAACATAAACAAGACTCGACTCAGTTACGTTCGATTCATTTACGGGCTCATATCCAACGTGCACGAGTTTCGCGTGGCTAAAGTGACAGATCATACTCTTTGTAAAAATTATCCACACATCAAAAAAAGACAAGAAGGTGTTTATCAATTACATGTACACGTGTCGGTTTCTTACTGGTTTGGAGGTGACGCTTAGCTGTCACAATGGATTACAATGTCCCCCTTACGATCCTCCACAACTTTTTTGTTTGTACTTTGCACCCCTGTATTTGGTACTAATTACATAAAACCCCTCAAGTTGCATAGTATTGCAATGATTGTATAAAGGACCAAAAGAATGGTCGCTTTTATGTAGCATATAAACATATATATTGTGATCTTTTCTTGCATTTGAGGACCACATCACTTTTACATGTTATTTGGGTATTGTGTGTATGCTTTACAAGATACCTACGTAAGTATAGTACATATGGTCCATAATTATTAAATGGATAAGATGTTTTTAAGGTTAAAGTTGTTGTATTTTCTTTTGTTACTTGTTTATATGGAGAAAATTATTTCTAAATATAGTTTATAAAACAAGATTTTTAAATTAAATGACAAGTTGCAGTACTAGAAAGTAGGGATGAGCGTGGTACCAGTATCATTCTATTGTGTAATCTTGGCCATAGTTTGTTCTTTGAAACTTGCTACGATCCTCCACCTTGCCGCACGAGATTAAATAGATCAAACATGCTTAATATCATTCTATTGTGTAATCTTGGCGGGAATGGACTTGCATCAATGATCTTTAGGCATTTTCGTAAGAATCACTCGACGAAGGATAAAAGTTCATCTTCAAATTCTACTTTGTGACTTGCAACCATGATAGACACTTGGAGCATGTCTAAAAAGGTTATGCAATCTTCTATTGTCAAGTGTTTCAAAGTATTGTTGTAGATACTTGTCTCATTGGTTTTCTGAATTTGTTAATGATGGATCAGAATCCGAATTCTTTTCTTGGTTACCGGCGGTCATCTCTTCTTTTTCATTCAACGATTCGCATGAGAACATGGCATATATGTAGTATATGGTTAATGGTTCCTTTAAGTGTTTTGTAATACCAATTGTTCGATACTAGGGACATTTCTTTCTCGATTTTGCCCGGTGTACCATTATAATTGATCTCAATTTTGCCGACTCCTTTCGTTAACAACATGTTTTGTTCATTGGTCTTTGTTTCAATACATAAAAAATGTGTGTATATGCATATAAAACCGAAAATTACATATAAAATCTCAATCCGATTAATCTCTACTAATCTCGATTAATCGTTAGTCGGTACCTCACTGGCTGACTAGCGCCTAACAATTTTTACAACCTTGTAATTGACCCTATATATAGTTTATGAACCGACATGAGTTAACCGCCATAACCCTTCATAATTGGTGGTATATGACGCAGTGGCGGATCTAGGATTCGCGCCAAGCGGTAACGTTTTATAAATAAGCGGTAACGAAATCGAAAAAACGTCAAATTTTTCCAAAATTTACACTAATTTTACACTACCGCCGGAACGCCAAGCCGTAGCGGACGCGACCCCTTATAATATACTACATCCGCCCCTGATATGACGGTCATATAAGTACCTTATCAACCGGTTGTGACTAATATATAATTCGACCCATAAGTTTAACATAAAAAAATGATAGTACTTAATATAAGGTTTTTTTTTTTTTTTTTTTTTTCTTATTTTGTAATGCTAAGTTTGTATCTTTAGGAAAAGCCGACCACCAAAACATATGGAAACAATGTCACATAAATGAGGAAAGGGACGTGGAGATACATAAAGACAATGATTAACGCCCAGCACATGCATTTTCTTTATATAATATACGCTAAAAAACAAGAATCTTTAACAACTCAACATATGTGGAAAATTTTAAAACAACCATTTAGATAACCTCTCTTAACTTAAATATATGTGTCTTACAGGATTTGAACTATCCTCTCATAAATAGAACTCGGGTCTATCACAAAAGAGACACCTTATCATCATACCATGTTCCTTGAAAACAAACATTAGATAAATACTACAACATAATATTTTGATTAGCAATATTATAATCATTATTTATTTTCTCTAATGTTCAACACCGTAAAAATAAAGGTTTAACTAATTGTGTAAACACATCAATATTCCAAAGGGCCCAAAATTAAAGATCGTTTTGCATCTCTATAAACGTTGAGCTGACACTGACCGGTTGTCGTTGTGCCACATTCGTCACTCCTCCGGTGTCTAAATCTTGATAGATTGGTTGATTTTACTATAATTTATTGTTCCATGTAATCACGTTTAGAGTTTAGATAACCGGTGATAATCCTTAAGACACAACTCCAATTGAACCGAACCGAACCGAACCAAGATCTAGAAACAAGTGGTAGGTAGAGAACTTTATACCAAAATATCCGACACTCATGGGAAAAGTCATGAAGTCGTGGGTCTAACACTCTTGACAAGTTTCCCACTACATCATGCAAAGGGATGCCAAAAAATCTCAAGCCCAACGGCTATGCCTGAACTCGAAGCATTTAGGACGGGTATACTCGATGCCCGACGAGTATGGGATTGGAAAAAAACAACATTTCACGGATATGGGATTAAGTGATACCCGACTCGATTACCCAAATTATATACCCGTTTACCCGAAACATATACCCAAATCATACACCCGAAAACTTATAAGGTTTTATATATTTCCCCTTAACTATTTGTCATAATTTCATATATTGTATAGATTTTAGAACATAAAATTATAAATTTATATATACACACACATGCAAATTCCAACGAATATTTTTTATAACACTAACGGGCATACCCGATACCCGAGTAATACCCACTCAATAATAGAAAGAATATGAGACGAGATTTTACAACCGAGTATGAATATGTGATTAACCATACCCAACGCATATTGCCGGTTTCTAAACTTTATATACAAATAGAACTAAGGGATTATAACTACTACTACACTCCAACTCAAGGGTCTTCAAACAAAACCAAAACACCACCGGCAACCGGCTAAACCAGTCACCCAAACTCCACAACCTCGTCAATATAAACCACCATAACCCATGCTACGACACCACCCTCAACACACATTCTCACAACTTCCTTCACAACTCTTCAACAATGCCACCGATCCACCGCCAACTCGTGGACCGAGTCGCCATCGGCCGTTACCAAGATGAAGTAACACACCCTGGAGCCATCAAGGCCTTTGTGGCTGAGTTCATAAGTGCACTTATCTTTGTGTTTGCAGGACAAGGGTCCGGAATGGCTTTTAGTAAGCTAACTGATGGTGGTGCGAGTACACCAGACGGGTTGGTTGCGGCTGCGATTGCTCATGGGTTGGGGCTGTTTGTGGCTGTTGCGATTAGTGCTAATATCTCTGGTGGACACGTGAACCCTGCTGTCACTTTTGGTGCGTTTGTTGGTGGTAATATTACGTTGCTTCGTGGGATTTTTTATATCATTGCGCAGCTTCTTGGCTCGGTTGTTGCTTGTTTGCTTCTTTGGTTTTCTACTGGTGGTTTGGTAAGTTGATCACTTGTTTATATGGGGTGTATGTATGGGAGCCTGGTTGAGATCGTGCTGGTCTAAGTTTAAGTTCGGCTCGTTTAACTTACGGGAGCTCGAGCTACGGGAGATCGAGCTTGTTTCAAGCTTTATCTCAAATACTCAAGCTCGGCTCGTGGGTGGATTTTTGGGTGTGGTCCATTTATTAATCTACTTATTATATATATTATTTACTGATTTTTATCATAGATTTATGTATAATTATTTATTATTATTATTATTATTATTATTATTATTATTATTATTATTATATAAATATATATTTAATATATTGAAAAAGAGCAAAAAAATAATAGGCTCGAGCTTTAGCTTGTTTTAAGCTTTTTATTTAAATCTCAAGCTCGTTGGTGGTTTTTCGAGCTTGGCTCATATATTATTTATTAACTTATACACATTTATAATATTTCCATTAATAATTATAAATTTTATATTGAAAATATACAAGGGAGGGTTCAGCAAAAACTCATTTTATTGTGAAAACTTGAAAACTAACTAAAAAAGCCTAAAAAAACATACCAAAATTTTTTTATAAATTTTTGCTACTGTTTATATATAAAAAAAAGTTTTTTTTCAAAAAAAAAAAATTTTAGTGCACATGTGTAGTACACATATAATTCACATGTGCAGTACAAAAAAAATTTTAAATTTTTTTTATATATAAAAAGTCGAGAAAATTTGTAAAAAAATGACATGTTTTTAGGCTTTTTAATTAGTTTTCGAGTTTTCGCAATAACTATGGGTTTTCATTTGAACCCTCCCCATAGCCTATATTATCTAGTTATTTTTATGGTGGATTTATATATAATAATATTAGTTATTTTTATTGTAGATTAATATATAATAATAATAACTATTATTATTGTACAAATATATTATATATATATATATATATATATATATATAGGGGAAGGTTCATTTGAGAAAAAAATTTAATGTGAGAAGAAAAAGAAGAAAGGACATAAAAGTAAAACATTAAATAGTTTATAACTTCTCCCATTAATTATGTTATTTTTCATTAATAAAGCAAAAAATATTTTATCCTACACATTTCAAAATTTACCCTACATATATCTTACACTTATCGAAATTTAGCATACGCATGTCTAAATTTATCATACACATTTAAGAATTTATCCTACACATACTAAAATTTATCCTACACGTATCGAAAATTGTCCTTCACCATAAATTATTTTATTTTGATAAAATATATTTAAAAGTGAGTTAGAAATTTAATTAGTTAACTAATTAATTACAATTAGAAATTTACATATATGCCCTTATTAATAACATTAAATGCACATATTAAATGGAGTAAAATAGAGCATTTCTATTGGTTTAAAACTTATTCTTTTTATTCTTAAAAAAAATTTCTTCTCATTTGAACCTTCCACTATATATATATATTTAATATACTAAACAAAAATTATATAAATAATAGGCTCGAATTCCAAATATTATTTTACATGGACTGTTTTTTAAGCTAATCTTTCTTAAAACATACAGACAACCTCCGGATTCGCCTTAAGCGCGGGTGTATCGGTCTGGAACGCCTTCGTATTCGAGATCGTGATGACGTTCGGACTAGTCTATACAGTTTATGCCACCGCAGTCGACCCAAAAAAGGGTGACATCGGCACAATTGCGCCTTTGGCAATTGGTTTAATAGTTGGTGCCAACATTTTAGCCGGTGGTGCGTTTACTGGTGCATCTATGAACCCAGCGGTCGCATTTGGGCCTGCCGTGGTTAGCTGGGACTGGGGGAACCACTGGATCTACTGGGCTGGACCGTTAATCGGCGGTGGG